>NMUG010001379.1:0-18073 GCA_002855965.1 Monotropa hypopitys | reverse complement strand
CCCAGTAGCAAATCTAATGGTGTGAAAATGTGTGGGAAAATGTGTAAACCCATAAACTATGTATACCCAACACAAACCCAACACAAACCCAACACACACTGAAAAGTAAAATGTATCAAACAGTTCAACACAAAACTAATATATAAGTGAAAAACGTGTGTGAAAATTTATCATCACCCATACCTAAAAACCAGAAGCAAATCTAATGGTGGAAAACGTGTGTAAATGTGTCAACATCCAGAAGCAAATCCAGAAGCAACTCTAACGGTGGAAAACGTGAGTGAAAAATATGTCAACATCCATCCATTCAACCAAAATCAACTCTAACAGTAGAAACATGTGTGCAAATGTGTCAGCATCCAGTCATTCATCAAAGAGAAAATCTAATAGTGGAAACATGTGTGAAAAAATCTGTCCAGTCCCTGCCGTTCAATCAAAAGCAAATCTAATGGTGGAAACGTGTGTGAAAAATGTGCCTATCCATTCGACATAGAAGCAAATCCAGTTGTTCAATCAAAAAACAAATGTAACGGACGGTGGAAATGTGTGTGAAAATGTGTCCAGCAATGTTCAAACAAAAAAATGTAATGGTGGAAACGTGTGTAAAATGTGTCCAGTCCCAGACATAAAAAACGTGTCCAACCCTAGTTGTTCAATCAAAAACAAAAATAACTATAGAAACGTGTGCGAAAATGCATGTGAACACACACAAACAGACAACACATGCACATAGAACACACAAACACCAAAATGCATTGAGGTTGAAGGAGGAACAAAATGTTCAAATGAAACCCATTGATGGTGAAAGAGGCTCAGATTAACACTCGTCATGGCTGAAACTTGTGATTTGCCCAAACATGGTGAGGAAAACCTCATCACATCCAAGGCTCATAGAAAACCTCAACACAGCCAAGCACAGTCAAGCACAACCAACACACGCATACACAGAGATCTGGAAACCCCATGTTCGAAAATATGGAAACACCACGAACACACACGTGTCAAAATCGAAACCCCATGTCAAAATCGAAACCCCACGCACACACGCACCGAATGACACACAGAGAGAGAGACAACACAGAGCATCAAAACACCAAGATCGCACACACAGATAGCACACACAGCCAAGCCAAAATCACATCCAAGCCAAAATCACAGCCAAACCAAAATCAAAACCAAGATCGCACACACAGATCGCGCGTGCACACACAATACAGATCCACACACATAAACACACATAGATCCACCCCCCCCACATATATATAGAGAGAGAGCACACACGGTACAAAGAGAGAGAGAAAATGGATCGATCCAGAAACATTGAGGGATGAGTGGTAAGGAATGAAACGATGATGACGATTAGGGAAGAGGGGGCAACGACGGGCGGTAGTGCAAAGTAGTTAATGGGTTGTGTAGGGTGTGCGAGCTGGTCGTTAGTGGACTGAGGTGGTTCGACAAGGAATAGCGTGTGGAATATGAAGAGAGAGACTCTGGAATAACATGTGGAATATAGAAACAATGAGCAACGAATATATGTGTATGTGAAAAATGTGTCATGTCCCAGTCATTCATCAAAAGCAAATCTAACAGTGAGAAACGTGTGTGAAAATGTGTCAACATCCAGCTGTTCATCAAAAAGAAAATCTAATGGTGAAAACATGTGTGAAAATGTGTCTAGACGTTCAACACAAAAGCAAATCTAGCTATTCAATCATGAAGAAAATCTAACGGTGAAAAATATATAGAGCCCAGACCCATGTATCTTGTATAATAGATTTCAATCAGTCATACTCAACTCAAGACAAAAGAAGAGAAAAAAGAAACTAAACAAAACAATGAAAGAAAGTAGCAAAATATGCCATTATGATCTATCTTTTTAGTTTAGAGAAGTGCTAATCGCCCCCTCCCAACAAAATAGAGAAGCATTTTTATGTATTGCCCCTCTTCTTTCCCTCACTCTCTTCCAGTGGGACTCATACGAAAAATCCAAATAGCTGATAACTTTTACAATAATGTTTTTAGTGATGGTATAAAAATCAACTAATTTGGATTAGCATAATTTTTAGTTCATCCAATTTCTGTATTCTCATTCACAAGTTTTATTAACAATTTTGATTTTTCATCTGGGACCCAGAGTGAGTCTTACTGGAAGAGAGTGGGAGGAAGAAGGGAGGGGAAATACACTAAAAGCCACCCATTTGGTCGGGGATAGGGCGATTAGCAGGGGTCTTATTGCATTATTGTTGGGTATGCGTACGACACACGCAATAAATAAATGAAGTTATGGTACATATAGGTGGGCCATAAAGTGGCATGAATTTTTTGGTTGATATTTTTTTGAAGTTTGATACTAATATTTTATGTGTTTGTATGTACAGATGTTCCTTGAAAATATATGGTAGGTGTCTGTGGTAAAAACTAATACTGATTACCAGCGTAGGTGTCCAGTTTTTTCTGGGTTGAACTGGATGGAATGATTGATCTGTTGGTTGGTCTGGATGATATGGTTATCCTCTTTCCTATATTTGCACTCAGAAAATGGGGTTAGAGGACCGCCCACCACTATGACTGGAAGACTCTCCGATGATTACGTTGGCTTGGTCAAACGAAAACTCTAAGTAGAAAGGAAATCTCGAATACTGTTTTTTTCAAAGTAGCATGTACCTTCTTTCGTGGGTTGAGCCTTTCTTTATAAAGGTACACCCCAGTCTAAGAGTTCTTCCAAATTACCAGTTTCCTGCTAGTAATCAGGATTGGATTAGAACTTCTCATCCCAATCCTCTAAATAGACTTTTTGGCTTAACTCCCTTTTTGATACATTTTGAATGGATCTCCTTCGGATTTCAGCTTCCTTAACTGTCATCGGGATAGAATTAGGATTTCTCATCATAATTTATCCTTTTTATGCATAAATGGCGGGGCCACGTATATTGGTCACTACCCATTAGTCGACTAACACCTATATGCATCGCCTACTACCTTTGCCGCACCAATTTACTTAGTACTGCACTGCCAGGATATCGATCCACACTGGGCTAACCTAATCCGTAGTATATGGTAAGATAACTTGCATATGGTTGACTATATCAGAGATTCACCTGCATGTGGATGACTATTGTAACTTCTCTTCCGTACTAATAGGATGTCCAGCCACGTAGGGATGACCTAATTTGTAGTGCGGGAAGATTGATGACATATGGCTTTCTGGATCGAATATCTAGATGGCACGTTCCGCACTACAATCTATGCACTCATGGAATCCGGATTTGCCCATTACACATGGAAAATCCTAATTTACCCTACCATAATTGCCTCCTAGATTTGTCTACTTCAGCCGCACATCCAGAGTGGTCAAAGATAAATAGCCAGCCTATACGCTTCCATTCCATTTATCGATAAAGTCCAACCATTATTTTTCTATTTGGAGCATCTCATAAATGCACATTTAATGCGATGGGACCCAAGTACTCCTTTTGAGGGAAATGACCCTTTATGCGTGCCAACTCCTCGCTTTGAATAATGCATGATCCCCCAAAATCGTCATATGTTTACACATTTGCCAATCTCTTTGCGAACCTGAGCTCCCGAGAATCCTAACTCTCCTTCTACATATTTTGAACTTCATTCTTGTCTTTAAGTCTTCTACATTTGTCTATCATCTCTTCCTCTCAATTTTTGCAGTGCTCTTTGTTTTTCTCTCTTCCAATCGAAGATGTGCTACTTCAGATCTCTTGTAGTCACCGCTGAAAAATAGAGGAATTCCGAAGGGATTACGGGATTCCGGAGAATGTTGTTGTCAGGTTGGCCTCCTAGATTACATTAGGGGTTTTGAAGACAACAACACCCTCCATATCCCAGTAATCCAGGTAGTGGAGGCTGGGGTGAGATTCCCTCTCCATTCCCTTCTGAAAAGATTTATTTCTTATCTAAACCTGAATCCAATGTGAGTAGCCACTAACACAATCCGGATTGTGATGGGGGTGGACGTTCTAAACCAAATTATCGGCTCCCAAATGCATCTCTGGGAGATCCTCTACCACTACAACATCAACCAGACCAAGGAAGGCATCTGGTACCTCATGGTTCGGTCATATAGGTGTAAGTTAGTGAAGTGGCTCTCTGACTCCACAAAAGGGGATGACAATGATTGTTTGATCATCACTAAGAACTGGGATTTTGCCACTAAGGCGAAGAGAGACTGACTGGTCCCCCGAGCCGACGGATCCCCTCATTAGTACTTTATTTTCTTATTTGTTTTCGTCAATTCTTCTGCTAACTATTCGGATAATTTTGTGTGCTTTTTGATGCAGATCCTCAAGTAAATTAGACTTTTAGAACCAACAAATTTGTCAAGCATGATGAAATTAACAAGGCATTGAAGTTCCTCCTCTTTTCCTGAAAGCTCATTGACAAGTCTTATGATCATCCCCTTAGCTACCAGCTACACTATTAGGGTCACCGTAAAGCACACAATCCCAGCCTTCTAGACGAAATTGCCCCTGCATATCTTTCTATTCCGATTGGGGTGCCCTTTCATGACCAAAGATTCACAGTCGCCATATATGGTCCCATAGAAGGCTACGAAGAGGATATTTTCCAAGAGATAGAACATTGGGAGTCCCACACTTCTCCTGGGTCTGTAGAGATCGCGGGGACATCCTCTTGAGGTAGAGAAATCAAATTTTCTTCTTTGTCGGACTGGGAAGATGACATGGCTTACTTTAACTTTGTAAACTTGTACAAGACAAACCCCGAGGCCCGATCACCCAGTCCCTTAAAGAAGGCCTCAACCATCATATCTAATGTCCCCATTACTGCTGCTACTATTGTCGTTGTTTCTACACATCTACCACCTCCTTCTGCCCCCTTTACATCTATGCTCCACCTCCTCCTACCTTTCGGCTCCCAAGGTGGCTAATCAGCCTCCTCAAACTCACCAAAGATCCAAAGAGGCTTCTGATCATCCTGAGGATCCCCGGGCCCAAAAAATAAAAGAAGGGGTGAACTCACCCATGAGGACAAGGGGAAAGCCCTTGAGGATGATGAGGATTGAGCCCCCACCATTATGAAGAAGGACGGTAACGTTGCCAAAAAGGGTGATCGGATTTTAAATAGGGCCTCCGCATACGGGATATCCTGGGCAATGATGCTTCCAAAAGACGTGGCTAAAGAGGCTATGTTGTTTTCTAGAGATCTGTCCCATAGAATCTTCTCATATTCTCTGAAGGTTTCAAATTTCGCCACTACTTATATGTGTTTTTTATCCTTTACCACTTCACATTCATTTTGAATTCTAACATCTTCCTTTTTCTTCTTTTCTTTTTAAAATAGATTTTGAGTGTGCAGCTGAGTTGTCTAACTGGTATGCACGCCTACACACTGTGCACGCCAAAGATACTGACCGCCTAAAAAATGCTATGGCCTTGGCGAAGAAGAATGAGGACAAAGTCCGCCTCATCTCTAACAAGCATAAGGATGCCTCCGCTACTCTGGGCGCAGAGCAAAAAGAGGTCCAAAGATTGGAGGCAATCTTGGCCCAATCCGAGAAGAAAGGCTAGGTTGTGGTTGCAAAGACTCGAGATAAATTGGAGAAAGGGACCAATGCATTTGTAGATAAAATGAATTGTTGCTGTAAGTTTAAGGTTAAATCATTAGAGCTCGAGTTCTCCCGTGTTGAGATGCTGAAGGAAAAAGACAACCAAAGAGGAACATAGTCAGGGATTTGCCCAATGTTCTGAAGCAACCTCGAAGAACTATGAGGCTTAGTTCTTTGAGCAGGTCCCCAAACTGAAGGATATAATCTTCATAGAGATTTTGGGGGTTTCCATGTATGCCTCTGGTGTGGAGATTCTCCTGCCCAACAAGGCCTTATCCGTGGATCCCACCCTACCCTCTACTGAAGAGGCTGGTCCTAATGCAACCCCTCTTGTGGCTGAGCCTGAATCCACTATTCTTGAACAGACACTGAGCACGACTCCTCCTTATGTAGAACTTGGAAGTCCAGCCATTATCCCTACAGCAACTAATGCAGAGGATGTTCCTGCTGATACTTCAACTTCTAACGCAATTACTGACACATCTGTCTTTCATGCTGAGATTGTTAAAGCACCAGACATTGTGAATATCAACTAAGACTTTTTATTTTTGGTTCAATCTGAACAATGCATGCACCTTTTTATTTCTACTACATGCTTTCATATTTGTTGTTTTTGATGTGAATTTCTAATTGTCTTTACTTCTGAATACTTTTGGATATATGCTATTTGATTGTCTTACATTTTCAAAATGGTGCTGTATACTTCTTTGGCAATTGTCTTTTCTGTTCTAGATTCATAGTTGTCCTCGGAACATTGGTTCCCTTAAGGATAACTTTCTTACTCTGTATTGCACTGTGGCCATTGGGGTTCCCACCCAGTTTTAAGCCTTAGGCCATCTTGGAGTTTCCTACTCCCTAAAGATGGATTTTTCAGCTAAGGGACAACGCGGTCCTTGGGTTATACATGCATTTTAAGCCTTGGGCTCTCTTGGAACATCTATTCTCTAAGGATGCCTTTTTCAGCTAAGGACCAGTGTGGCCCTTGGGTTTCTCACCCATTTTAAGCTTTGGACCCTCTTAGAATTTCTCATCCCTTAAGATAACTTTTTCATCTAAGGACCACAGTAGCCGATTAGTCCCAAGTTTTGTAGTTATTAGGGACTAATCTACATTCCGTTTTTGTTCTTTTATAGCTTATATGCCTCAATTGTACATATTTTATGCTTTTGGTAGTTTTTGAATCATTATAATAAATTGTGCTATCAATGGATGAGTCAGCTCCGTGTGATCCACTCTTCGCGAACAACACCGACGGTATCTGAAAATTTCAGCAACAGTGAACGAGCAGCGATAAAGTGTTAAGGAACATTTACCTGTCTCAGAATTTAAAGCCGACGCACTGGTCAAGAAAATTTCTGACGGACAGCACTGAAACCGCATCCGAAAAAGGCAGAATATTTGGGAACGAGCAAAATCCCGCATGCACGGTCAGAATTCTGTTGTCAGACGGGATATTGACAGTAAATCAGTTATCGAAAAACAGGTACAAAAATTAAATATGTCCGATCCAGATCCGAGATTTAATTACGAATGAATGTCAATCCGTTCGGTTTTCCCCACAGCTGACCAACAGTCTCGGAAAGCAGTGAACGAATTTTGCACGGACCTTATCTTCAAAGTCTGGCATTCCCAGTGGAGCAGATTTTCCGGAAGTTGAACAGTCCTGAAGGTGCAACCCGCGCTTCTCTCTTTGTTCTAAGCAACGGAACCGAATTTCAGGGATTTCCCGGGAAACGTCCGGTTCAAGCCCGGGTCATTTGCTATATTCCTGATCCAACTCAACGATCATGAATATCAAATTTAAATTGTCAAAGTCCAAGTTCGTCGAGGGGCCGGCCAAGCGCTAACAGAAGCTTCGGACCAAGATTCAGAACTCCGGGATATTTTTCCTATTTTTAAGATATTTTAGTCATTTTCTAATTAATTTTTGGATCAAGATAATACCCAACCGACCCAGGAACCTTCCACAAATATCTCCAGTCAGCTCATGGGCCACGTGGCAGCCCATTTGGCCCAAGAACCCTAATGTCGCAACTATAGTTGCGATATTAATGTTCTATAAAAGAAACTCAATCACCAACATTTCTAGGATCAAGCAATCTCATTGCAATCCACTTCAAACCAATACCTCAAAACCTCCGGGCATTTTTCTTGCAAAAACCTCCGAAACTACTTTAAATCCAGCGAAATTTCTGTCAATTTCTTTTCGGTAAATACCGTTTTGTTTCTATAATTCTTCGGAGACTCTTGATAGTCTTCTAATCTATAGTTCGGCATTAGTCGATTGGCTGCGTCCGACACTATGCCTTACTATATTTTAAAGAAGTTATCTTAAAAAGTTGTCTCCCGGAATTGTACAGATATATCAATACAATTTGCTTTTATTTGTTAAATATTTGTCTTTACTGCTTTCAAACCCATATCTGTTAAAGAATTCGTTACTTTATGTCTTTCTCCTCGTTAGAATTCGGCACATGCTTGGCTATGCCGGCTCCGCTGTCGCAAACGAGAAGAACATAAAAACGTCTTCGTCTTAAAATTCTTGCCGTCTAGCTCGGAATATATCCAGCTCGGTTATATACGATATCTTATCAATTGTTGCCGTCTAGCTCGGAATATATCCAGCTCGGTTTATATATATGATATCTTATACCCCTGTCCATATATACATATTAAAACATTTACATTCTATCTCTCTTCAGCGATTAACTTTCGCTTTCTCCAAAATACTTTCAAATAAAATTAAATTCCGGAATTCGTACTCTAGAGTGAAAGCTTGCAGTAGCTACTAGACTCGGATTTAAGGAATGCCTTGTGACTCAGCCTCGTCTGGAGCACTCGATATTCTGAGGGATTTTTCACACTTAAAAAAATAATTCCCCTCTCCATTTTTCAAAACGCAGTCGAAGCTCTGTCCGACTGAAAAATACAAAAAATACTTTTAAATAAAAAACCAATTCCTTTATCCGTACTCTAGAGTGAAAGCTTGCAGTAGCTACTGGACTTGGATTAAAAGAATGTCTTATAACTTGGATCCGTCCGGAGCATCTGACATTCTGTGGAATTTCCACTAAAAAAGCAAACGTTTTATTAAATATCTTTTCGCGGTCGAAGCTCTGTCTGACCCAAAAATAGAAAAATTGTTTTTCACAGTCGAAGCTCTGTCCGACTGTAAAACGTTAAAAACACTTTTAAAACCAAAATCAAGTTCCTCAAATCCGTACTCTGAAGTGAAAGCTTGCAGTAGTTATCAGACTCGGATTAAAAGAATGCTTTATGACCCGGGTCATGCCGGATCATTTAATATTCTTTGGAACTTCCCAAACAAAATAAATGAACAAAGAAAACAAATAAAATATTTCAAAACCGGTCGAAGCTCTTTCCGACCGTAAAATACAAAATCGCTTTTCAAACGCAGTCGGAATTCTGTCTGACTGTAGAAAACCATTTTCAGCCGAAGCTCCGTCCGGCTCAAGTTTGATTCTCAAAACCGGTCGAAGTTCTATCCGACCAAAGAAAACTAAATCAATTTTCAAATGCAGTCGGAATTCTGTCTGACTGTAGAAAACCTTTTTCAGTCGAAGCTCCGTCCGGCTCAGATTTATTTCTAAAAACACAGTCGAAGTTCTGTCCGACTGTTGTAAATAAAACTACATTAACAAACTAAAATCATTTTCCCAAACACAGTCGAAGTTCCGTCCGATTGTAGAAAACCATTTTTCGCCGAAGTTCCGTCCGGCTCAAAAATAATTCTTTCTTATTAAATATCAGGCCAAAATCTACCCGTCAACAACTACTACCCATTTGCTATTTAAATTTCAATTCATTTCATTCATATCAGTAATCATTATTCTTTTCTCTAGCCAAGAAAATAATTGATTTCGGATCCTAAAAAGATTTACTTTTGAAAATGAAAGTACCGAAAGGGCGAGTGGGGTGCCTAACACCTTCCCCATTCGTAATTTAATCCCCGAACTTCGAATTTCTGGTTTGCAGACACCTTTCCAAATAAAAAGACATTTTATTCAAATAAAATGACATCTTTTTAAATATTTATTTTAAATAAAATAGCGGTGACTTGGCACACCAAGAATAAAATGCCGAGTGGCGACTCCAAAATTTCTAAACCGGCACACTCAGGCCGTTACCCATTTTTCAAACAAACCCCCTTTTAAATAAATCCCATCAACGCGGATTCTCCCGTCCCGGAAAACGGCTCCTCCCGAAGAGAGGAGACGAGGGAATGACGGGAAAATTTCCATGTGCGACACTTGGGTCTCTGACAGCATTTAATGAACCGTCGTTTTGAAAGCGATGACGTGTCGCGCTCTGGGCAAGTGGCGCATCTGTCATGATGTCACGTTTGACAGCTGTCGCGTCATTGGCTGTCGCGCGTCTGAATGGGCGGTTGTGTAGCCCCACGTGTCACGCTGCAGTTGGATGGCTCTGCGGCTGATGAGACGTGGTGCAGAGCGCTGTCGGTTTTGCAGCGCCGGTTCAATTTTCGAGGCATAGTAATGATTGCGAGAGCGTGTGACCGGCTGAGCCGGTTCGACCGGTCAACCGGTTTTAGCTTGCAGGTCACCTCCTATAAAAGGAGGCCTTGAGCAATTTTTAGAACTCCCGTTGCTTCTCTCTCTCATCCCAGGCGATTTCCGGCCACCGTGCGGCATGTTTCTGGCGACCTACATTCCAGTCCCTTCCTTGCATCTTCTTCAGCTTTCCAGTCCCTTTCCTCCTTCCTGGTAAGCGTCTAACTCTTCTCTGTACGTTAATGGTGGTCATTTTCACACTTTCCAGTCGATTTAGCAACTGTTAAGGTTGGAGGTTCGTTCTTCTGCCATTTTTGTGGCCTGGGAGCTTCCTGTAAGTTTCTAGGCTGCAGAGGTAGGGGACGAACATCCAGCCTACTCTTGGCCGAGCCGGACTGGCTCTGGCCGTGCTCACTTACCTCTATTTTCCCGTCATTTTAGCGACGCTTTTCGGATGGTGTTTAACTTTTCCGCCATTGTCACGGCCTGGAAGTTCTTCGCGGGATTTTGGGCCTCGGGGTTAAAGACGAACTCTGTACTTGGCCGAGCCGAACTGGCCTTGGCGGTTGGTCGAAGGCCAAGCCAATGGTTTCCCTGTGCTTAACCGCGTGGGTTGATGCCGGACCGACTGACGGTGCCTTCCTGCTTGTGTTCATTTCAGATACAACAAATGGCGCCGAAGAAGAGGTCCGACAAGTTCAGGCAGTACCTGGACACTCCTGAAGACCTTCGGCATTTCAGGGAGGAATAAGAGATCCCTGCCGACGTCAACATAGTGCTAGCCCATGTCGGCTTCAAATACCAGGGGCCGAACCACATTCTCGTGCCCATCGTTGCTGTCGTTGAGGGGGGAGTTCGGTTCCCTTTTCACCACATTCTCACTCGCTTCTTCGGCTCACTTGGCATCACTCCGTTCCAAGTGACGGTCAATACCTTCAGAATTCTGCTAGGGGTGGCCAAGTTGAACGAGACCCTCCCGCTAGCGGACCGACTCACTTTCGAGGATATCTTCGGCTGCTATTACATCGGATACAACCAGAAATCCAAGAAATATTACCTAGGCCGGAGGCCTGGCCAGACCGTCCTGATTGCCGGCTTGCCGGATTCGGACAAATATGTCGACGACGTGATAATCGTCTCCGGCCATTTTTTCGTCCCTTTCCACCATGGCTGGGATAGGGAGTATTCCGTGCCGTTCCTAGAGGGTGTCCCATGTAAGCTTTGTCATTTTGGCTTCGGCTGTTTCTTTTCTCAGATTTCTCTAACCACTTGCTCTTTTCTGTGCAGACGACGGGGTTCTCAATGGCTTGAAGAATGCCGCCGACGTTGACAGGGGTAAAGGCTTTCTCTGCTCTTCCAGAGGCAAGACGCTCGGCACCAACAATCTTGGAGTATACGCCCTCATACACCCACACACTCTGCCCCCGACCGCTTGTAGCTGAGGCATCCTCTAGGCAATCGACCGAGCCCTCCGCTGCGCAAGAAGCCGAGCCCTCCACGGACCCACAAGCCAAGCCCTCCGCTGCACAATCTGCCGAAGGAGGAGAGATGGGTCCGAAAAAGGTGATTGACCTCGAGGAGGAATTTAAGGATGATGGGGCTGAGGGCATAACCGAGCCCATAGTTGCAATCTTGAAGGAGCCGCCAACTGGTGGCCGGGCAGGCGAAGTCATGGAGAAGCTGACAAGGACTCGGCCTCAGCATAAGAGGGCCCGATTATCTGAGGACGTGCCGACTTCTGAGCATTCCTCGGCTACGGAAGAGAAGGATGCCATCCATGACCCTACGACCGTGGAGACGGCGGGGTCTTCCAGAAGGGAGGTAGTGCTGTGGGAGCCGAAGCTCTCTTTTGAGGGCGTTGCTGCCGAGGCGAGTGACAAACTCGAGGACCGCCCCGGCATGGCGATGGCGCTACTCCAAGCCTTCACTCTGCCGAAGGAGATGGAGGCTCTTCCCAAAGGGCCCCGGACCTGCTTCCGGAGGATAATGTACTACGACACTAAGGTAAATACTTTTACTGTCTTTTCAGTTGATCTCTTGCTTCAGTGTAGTCTTGGTAACTCTCTCTTTTTACAGATGATGCCTTCCGGCGCTGGCATGGACCAGTGCATTCTTGATCTCCAATTTGCTTGCCAGGAGGCGGATAAGGAGGCCGAGGAGGGCCATAAGAAAGTGGCCGAGGCGAAGAGCTCCATGGTCGAGCTCCAGAATAAGGCCACAACTCTGCAGACTACAGTCGAGGTCAATGTGGCCGAGCTGAACACCAGGGCTTCCCGGATTGCTGGTCTTGAAGCCGAGAACCTCCGCTTAAAGGCTGAGCAGGAAGCCGACAAGGAGAAGGCAGCTGTGGAGGCCGAAGCGGAGTATAATCGTGGCTTTGAAGAGGCCGCAAACCAGTGTCGTGAGGAGATGGTCCGGATTAAGGAGAGGTGCTTCCAAAGGGGCTGGGTGTGCACCAAGGTATCCCTGGAGGCCGAGGATAATGCTTCCAGTATGGGGGGACATCCCCCTCATGAAGGGTTCCAAGGCTAGGGCTTGGCTTCTACCTGCCAGGCCGGCTCCCCTACTCCAGTGACCGAGACTGTTGGTACCGACACCGTTGTTGCTGACCCTATCGAGCCCACTGCCTAATTTTCTTGTACTTTTGCTGTTTTTCTTTTTGTTTAGGCCGAGCCGACTTGTGGCCGGTTCTTTTTTTTCGTTTGATGAAATTTTGAACTTTTCTGCCTAACTTCTTTGTCTGCTCGGCAATTGCATAGTGTTTGTGTGTTCCCTTCTTCCCCCATCCGAGGAGAGGGTTTTGGTAAGCCAAGACTTTTTCCTCGGCTCGGTCCTGTACTTCAGTTTGCCTTGCTGTTTGTAGGTTGCTTTGGTACTGCGCCGTAGTGATCCTTGTACATTTTTCAGGTAAATGCTTTCTTAAGAAGTTCTTCGGCGGTGTGGCGCTGAGGAGCTGCATGCACGTTTTAGAGATAAATGGCAACTGACGGGTGCTTCGGCGGCGTAGCACCGAGGAACTGTACGCTTCGTCGACAAAGTCACCGAGGAGCTGCATGCACGCTTTGTAGATAAACGACAACTATAAGCTGCTTCGGTGGTATTGCGCCGAAGAGCTGTAAGCTTCCTCGGCAAAGCCACCGAGGAGCTGCATGCACGCTTTTTAGATAAACGGCAACTATAGGCTGCTTCGGTGGTGTAGCACCGAGGAGCTGTAAGCTTCCTCGGCAAAGCCACTGATGAGCTGCATGCATGCTTTGTAGATAAACGGTAACTATAAGCTGCTTCGGTGGTATTGCGCTGAAGAGCTGTAAGCTTCCTCGGCAAAACCACCGAGGAGCTGCATGCACGCTTTTTAGATAAACGACAACTATAGACTGCTTCGGTGGTATTGCGCCGAAGAAAGAGATGAAAATTTTGAGCAAGAATTTTGAGAATCAAACTTTCATTGATTGAGGGCCCTAGGCCAGATTTACATGGTCAGTGATAGTACAATCTCAAGTTTGTAGCATTCTACGGTCTCGGAATTGGGGTGCCGTCCAGGTCTTCAAGCCGATAAGCCCCAGTCCCTGCATGACCGGTAACTCTGTACGGCCCTTCCCAGTTTGGACCGAGCTTTCCGTCTGAACTCTTTTTCTTGTTCCCCACCACTTTCCTCAAGACGAGATCGTTAATTTTGAAGGCCCTAGGCCGGATCGTCCGTGCAAAGTTCCTGGCCACTCCTTGCTGGTGGGCGTCTAGTCTGATCCTAGCCGAGTCTCTTCTTTCTTCGGTCAGGTCCAGATCCTTTTCAATCGCTGCGTTGTTTGTTGGCTCGTCGAATCCTCCGGTTCTAATAGTTGGAAGCCCGACCTCCAGTAGAATGATTGCTTCCATGCCGAAGGCTAAAGAGAATGGGGTCTGCCCTGTGGAGCGCCGAGGGGTCATTCGGTAAGCTCAGAGAACGCTGGGAAGCTCTTCGGCCCACCTTCCTTTTGCTGCCTGGAGTCTTCTCTTGATGTCACTGCCGATGGTTTTGTTGGAAGCTTCGGCCTGGCCGTTGCCCTGTGGGTAGTGGGGAGTTGAATTGTAGAATCTGATTCTATTCTCGGCACAGAAGTTGGTGAAGAGGTCCCCCACGAACTGAGTACCGTTGTCCGAGATGAAGGCGTAGGGTATGCCGAAGCGAGAGACAATGTTTTTCCAGGCGAACCTTTTCACATCCTTGTCTTCTATGGTGACCAACGGCTTGGCTTCCACCCACTTGGAGAAGTAATCAGTTGCCGTGATAAAAAATTTAAAACCTCCTGGTGCCGTAGGGAGCTTGCCGACGATGTCCAAGCCCCATTGAGCGAAAGGCCATGGGCTGATTAAAGGTGTGAGTTCCTCGGTAGGTTGTCTGATGATTGGGGAGAGCCGTTGGCAGGAATCACACTTCCTTACTATTCGCTCCCCATCCTCCATCATCCTCGGCCACCAGTATCCTTGGGAGATAGCTCGGTGTGCAATTGATCTTCTCCCAGTGTGTGCTCCACAACTGCCGGCGTGGAGCTCCTGCAGTACTCCTTCCACCAATGTTGGATGCACACAAAGGAGGTACGGTCCTGAGAACGACCGTCTGTACAGCTTCTCTGAGGGCCTATCCAGAACCGAGCCGACTTATGGATGATTCGGTGGGCCTCCCTCTTGTCTTCTGGAAGTGAGCCGTCCTTCAGAAACGCGATGATTGGGTCCATCCAGCTGGGACCTTGGCCGATGAAGAAGATGGCTAGCTGCTTCGGCGCTTCGATGCTTGGCTGATCTAGGGTTTGGACGCTGACCGTCCGCTGCTCTCTGACTTCTGCTGATGAGGCTATTCCGTCCAGAGCATCGGCGTGGGCATTTTGTTCCCTGCCGACCTGTTAAATTTGGATTTGCTTGAATAGCCCCAGCCTCTCCTTGACTTTCAGAATGTATCTTCCCATCCATTCGTCTCGGCACTCGTAGTCACCGTTGACCTGGTTGACCACGAGCTGAGAGTCGTTGTAGATGTTGAGGTTCTGAATTTCCAGCTCTTCGCGGCTAGTAAGGCTTCATACTCTGCTTCATTGTTGGAAGCGCTGAAGTTGAGCCGAAGGGAATGTTCATGGGTGATGCCCTCGGGAGAGATAAGGACAACTCCGGCCCCGTTTCCTCGACAATTGGATGCGCGTCGACAAACATCCTCCACGAGTCCTGATTTGGCAGAGGCTCTGGCAAGGCTTGGTCGACAACAATTTTGTTTGCCCGAGGGTCCTCTGGCCGAGGCGAGAATTCTGCAAGGAAGTCGGCCAAGATTTGGCCTTTGATGGCTGTTTTGGGTTGGAATTTGATGTCAAAGTTTGCCAGTTCCACGGCCCACTTGGTGAGTCGGCCGGACAGATCGACGCATTTGAGCAACGCCCGAAGAGTGAACTCGGTCAGGACCACTATGGTATGCACCTGGAAGTATGGTGCCAATTTCCTGGAAGCAATAACCAGAGCATATGCAAGTTTTTCAAGGGGAAGATACATGGTCTCGGCGCTGATGAGGGACTTGCTAGAAAAGTAAACCGGCTGCTGCTCAGACCCCTTTTGTCGGACCAATGCTGAGCTGACGGCGTGTGGTGTGACGGCAAGGTATAGGTACAACTCTTCCCCCTGCATTGGTTTGGCAAGCAGGGGAACTGAAGAGAGGTATTCTTTTAGGTTGCCGAGGGTTTCACTACACTGATCAGTCCACATAAAATGCCTTCGGTTGTTTTTCTTCAGTACCTCATAGAAGGGTCGGCACTTGTCTGAGGACCTGCTGAGGAACCGGTTGAGGGCTGCAGCCATTCCTGTTAGTTTCTGCACTTATTTCAAAGTCCTCGGCTCTTCAATCTTTTGGATGACCGAGACCTGAGATGGGTCGGCCTCAATGCCTCGACACGTGACAAGGTAGCCCAGGAATTTCCCCGAGCCGACCCCGAAGGCGCATTTGGAAGCGTTGAGCCGAAGCTTGTGTTTTTTCAAAATATCAAATACATTCTGAAGATCATCCAGATGGTCCCCCTCGGCCTTGCTTTTGATGACCATATCATCTATGTAGGCCTCCACTGTATCGCCGAGCTGAGCGCTGAACATTTTTGTGATCATCCGCTAATAGGTCGCTCCGGTATTCTTCAGGGCGAAGGGCATTACTCTGTAGCAGAACAGACCCCTTGGAGTGATAAATGTTGTTTTCTCTTGGTCTGGGTCGAACATAGCTATCTGGTGATACCCTCGGTATGCGTCCATAAAACTCATTCTCGGATGTCCAGCGTTGAGTAGACCAGCTGATCAATCCTCGGCACTTGGAAGCTGTCCTTGGGGCAAGCTTCATTGAGATTAGTGTAATCAACACAAACTCTCCACTTGCCGGTCTTCTTTTTGACCACCACCGTATTGGCTAAACAGGTGGGGTAGTGTACTTCTCGGATCGCCTGCGCTTCGATTAGACGGTCCACTTCCTCAATAACGGCGTCGGCGTGAGCAGCTGCCGACTGCCTAGCCTTCTGAACAACGGGCCGGCACTCCGGCTGAACGTTGAGATGATGGCTGATGAACTCTGGATCTACGCCCGGCATCTCATAAGGCGTCCAAACAAAAATTTCAACATTTCTTTTGAGGCAGCTGATTGTGGCCACCTTGTCTGCCTTTGACATTTCTGAGCCGATAAGAAAGAAGCGCTCCGGATCGTCGGCGCTCAGAGGGACGGTGTCAAGGTCCTCAATGGATTTTGCTGAGGCACTTGAACCGACGTCCTCTAGCACTTGCTGATCTAGAACCTCCACCCAGTGGACTTGCTCAGGGGTGACTTTCCCTTTGACAGCAGCGATATAGCACTTATTCGCCGAGGTCTGATCTCCCCTAAGCTCCTCCACGCATCGGCTGCCAATAAACTTGATAAACTGGTGGTATGTGGAAGCGACTCCCTTGATGCTATGGACCCAGGTTCGGCCCAAAATAGCGTTGTAGGGTGAGGGGACGTCAACTACCACAAATTCTACCTCGGTAGTGACCGTGCCGATGGTCACTGGGATGAGGATTTTGTCGAGCGGCCAGACTGACGCGGCGTTGAATCCTACCAGTGGCACGTCGGTCGGTTGTAGGTCTTCTGCTTTGTACCCCATTTTCTTGAATAAAGAATAGTACATGACATTTGCCGAGGTCGATGAGGACCCTGCTAACCTGGCAGTCAGCAATCTGTAGGGTGACGACTAGCACGTCATCGTGGGGGTGCTGCACCCTCTCAGAGTCCCTAGAAGAGAAAGTAATGGAGTACCTGGAGTCCGGCTTCTGCATCTTTGGCATTGGCTGGACGGCGAGGATCTCCTTTGCCTCTATCTGCTGTAACTCTAACCGAAGCCGCTCCTCTCTTCGGTGGTCCACCATCCTGTGGATCACGTTGATAATACGTAAGGCCGGCTTAGGATCTTTCTTCGGCACGACATCTGTCTTCTCTGCATCGATGAACTCCCCAAGATGGCCAGCTGTGACCAACTCCTCAAGAAAATCTTTGTAGGCTCGGCAGTTGGTGGTGAGGTGTCCTTTTTCTCTGTGATAGGAGCACCTGAATTTGTCGTTGCCGCCTCTCTGCGCCCCCAACCACTTATCCGGCCATCTGAAGAACGGCTCCTTTTCGATTTTGCGAAGGAGCATAAAGGTTGGCTGCTTAAAGACAGTGGTGTGGGCCACATACTCGTACGGCTTATACGTTCTTGGTTTCCCCGGCTGGCCAGTGTTGGTCTCCTTTCGCTTGACCGTGCCGTTGTGACTGGAGCCGTGGCCGGAGCGCTGCTCGGATTTGCTCCTTTCTTCCTTGGCTTCCTCCAATTTGGCATGGAGCTCGATTCTGGCCATGAGCTCATTCATTGTGGCCGGGGGAACAGCATCAAATCTTCGAACTCTCGGCTAGAGTGGTCCATGCCGAGCTTGAATGACGTCATAG
>NMUG010001378.1:0-18081 GCA_002855965.1 Monotropa hypopitys | reverse complement strand
CTCATCAACAAGAATTTAATCCACTTTCAATGATAAGAGGGGGCCCAATGATGGAGCTACAACGGATTTATATCCTTGAACAACAACAAAAAAAGAATCAAATGCATTGAACCATCACAAAACAAGGTTCCACGTCTTGACTATAAAGGCAGGGAATAATAAGGAGCAGAATACCAAATACATCTAGGGACCTTTACCACAACACGGACAACAAGCTCAACTTCAATGATGTGGAGGAGTCCAACACCACGAGAAAGAACCTAAATATGCACATTGCTCTCAAAATACAGCATCATGATGCCGATAAGTGCAAGACATACATATCAGCACACAACCACAAGCTAATGCAATGTAAATGCAAAACCCATTGAGACTAAGTGTCTCCCCACGGTTCTTAGGTAATCTCATCATGCTCTGATACCATTTGTAACACCCCGGATTTTCAAACCAATTTTTTTTGCCGATATAAAAATACTCACCATATAATGAACCCATATTGTCAAGCAACAACATACAACCTCGTATTGCTGAGATACAGTATATAGATACAAAAGTGAAAACAATAATTTTAATTATATAAATACATCTTTCCTCGATACAACCTTTTACAAAGCAAGTGAAATCTATAAGTACATAGGATATGAATATAATAACTGAAATCTCTCAAAATACAAGAAATGAAAAATATATGAATAAAATCGTCTACAACTGCTCTCATGCTCCAATCAATGCATCCCAGTCAACCCTGCAATACAAATACTAGGGGGAATGGGGGTCTGAGCGATCCACGTGTTCAGTGAGAAAACCTTTAACTACTACCAAGTATGCATATAGTGGGCGTGTGCCCAAGTGTCCACATGTAGGACGTGTCAAAGGTATAGCAAATGAATCCACATCGTATGATATGATACCACAACCTCAAGATATCACCAACCCACAACAAAACTAAAAATAATGAATACAAATGCACATCGTCGATGCAAGACGAATATGGAATACAAGTCCTCAATGCCTATCTAATGTAAGATACGACCATCTCCACAATGCATAACCGTCAACCCCGGGGTGAAACAACCCTAAGGACCTACCTCAATGGTCTATATGTATACATCACTACGCCATCACCTGCTAGACCATCAAACAAATACATCTCCCTCTGACTTTATTGTGGATTGAATACATTTGATATTTTCTTTCTTCTTGAATATACGTCGATCCACCTTAGAACACACCAGTGAATAGATTGAAGATCTTGATCTTTTCTTTGAATACATTTTACCAATGAAACTTAACGAAGTTAAGGATCTCTTTTATTCTTTACAACATATCGCCTTGACGAAATCAAGGACTTTCTCGCCGTGCTAAGCTTTATTCCTGGAACCCACCTGTCGGTGTTTCCATCCAACATTCTGAGACTTACTAGGAACTCGTATCTCTCCCTTTGGCCAAAGACTTACTTCCCTAGGGCCTCATCCGTCAATGATCCCTAAACATTCCGTGACTTACGGGAACACGTATCTCCCACTTAACACGTTCATTGGGTGATCAACATCACCATGCGCACAAAATGCTCTAACATTTATATTTTACTCAACGTTTTCTCTTTCGTTTATCTTTTCCTTCAAACATATGATGGATACATGATTGAACACGTGTAACCCTTTTTGGGTACTTCCTCGATATTTAGATTCATAGGGTGCATTTGAGTCAATCTATTTATCTTTCCAATTCACTTCCAATTCCATTACATTTTTTCAAATCGAACACTCAACTTTGACGAAATCAAAGGAGTCAATTATTTATTTCTATTCTCTCAACAAATCAAGGGAGACATATGTCAACCTTAACGAAATTAAGAGACAACCACAGTTATTATGTTATCATTCCGAGATTCCCCAAAATTATACCTTTTACTATATATTTCAAATAATTGTCGTTTGACCCCTAAGTCATGTCCACACAACATTATGTGTGAAAATACATCTAACACCTCCAACATTACTATTATGACATCAATCTACGCATACAAGTCATATTCTCCCTTGAACCAAGCCAAGATTTAGCATATGAATTTTATCAAACACTTGGTGGTCGATAGTCTAAGGGCCACACATATATATTCCTAGTCATCTCTCTAACACATATCCATAGGGTTTCAACCTCAAACTCAAGCCTAGTCATACCCTAGGCACAAAACTAGATATACTCATGTAGACACGGAAAATGAAGATAGTGCTTTCACTCGCATACACACACAATGGAGGAGAGAGATTTTACTCACCAAGCTTTCCAAATCTTGAAAACCCTAGATGAGGGTCCTTCACAAGGCCACGAGCAATGGTGATGGATAGGAAACCCATGACGTGTTCTTCAACAGTGGTGAAGGAAGTTTCTCCAGAAACCCAACGGAGTTGAGCTTGATCTAAGGGAGAAGTAGGGGAAGATTGAGAGAGAGAGAGATAGAGAAAGAGATGTATATGGAGAGGGAGGGGAGAAGAATGAAATGAGGGTCTGAACCCCCTCACACACATATATACGCCAAGCAAAATGACCTAAATGTCCCCATTTAAAACTGACTGAAACCATCACACTTATCGGTATGTGAACACACTGCCCAAACTAGAGAGAAGGGGATCAATCCATATATCGATATGCATCAGCCACGCATATCGATATGGACAGCCATTCACATATCGATACACAATCGATATACCCAGTGTTCCCATTCAAACAGAACCTTCGCATATCGATATGTGTTCAATCACATATCGATATGAAACACAATGACAGTCCATTCGATATAGATGTATTTCGATATATAGCGAGAAATGGGGTACATGCATATCGATATATGAATAGGAATGGGAAACAACCACTGAACGTACATCGATATGCCAATAGAGAGGGGGGACAACTACAGAATGCATATCGATATGCATTGATGAAAAGGGAAAGGCTATCAACCAACATCGATATGCCAATGGGGATGTGGCCATTCCACTAACACATTTCGATATATGTCCAAGGGATGGGAATGCAATCAAACGTCCCCATTTCGATATATCAACACACACTCATATCCGAACGTCACCAAGACTTCAAGACTATACACACCATGTCGTATTTAATTCCAAAATTGTTTTATTTATAAAAATTAGTTATTTTTAATAAAAACGAAGGTATTTTCATACCCCAAAGCCAATTTTCCAAATAGACTCATTTCTACTGCCCCGGGATCTCCGGGAATTTATTCTATTTATAAGAAATCCTCTTTACAAATCATTTGAAATTCTGGGTCGTTACACAAGTAATGACAACTAGGTTATGAGTAAATGAATCAATAAACACTCTATTTATCATCCTTCATCTAAATCACCAAAGAGAACAATAAATTATGGGAAACGGTAATCCAGTAGATAGAATCCTGACTTAAACAATTAGCATGTGTTGTTTGAATAAGAATAGCTAGTCGACACATGACATAAATGGCAAAAATATAAATTATCATGCCAAAGAAATCCATACAAACTTTGAAGTCATATATGCACACATGTTTCATAGAATAGAAGCCTCTATGTAGAGGTGTTTCGATAGAATATATGATAGAGGGACTACTTGAAAAAAACTTTAATCCCCTTTTCTTCATTGAGAAATGTCAACACCGGGCAAGTTCCAACAAAGTAACCAAACCGTGTATGTAAGCTAGTAAGTGTCCAACACAAAAACTTACCAATTTTAATTGACAAAGCCCCAGCTGCCTGCACATTATAGCAAAAATAAAAAATAAAAAATAGTCAGAAGTTATAAAAAGAATACAAATAATCATATTCGGTCATTCAAAATTTTCTCACAAGTAGTTCGTAAACAAAGGAACCCGGCACCAATTCCCATAGTGTTAGCTCGGAAAATAATAATTTACAGTATGACATTCAGAAGTACTGAAAATAAATGAAAAATGAAGAAACAAGAGTTCAACACCTCACTACTGAAACAAGCTTTGGAGACAGTTAATATTTTGTTGTTCTCTATATCATTCACTATGCTACTCTACAAATGGAGAAAAAATACTAACAGTTGCTTGAGACAATTCCATGACATTTCATGTTATTTTTTTAAGATAACTAGTGTCAAATATGATCATGAAAATGAGGGGAAGTCCCATTGAAAGGGAAGGAGGTTCAACCATAATGACCTCCAAAGAAAAAAAAATACAAAAGAACAGTGAAGCCTGTAGATCATCTCATTGTTTCCAAATTAATACCTTCACAATAAACAAATGTAAATCCCAAGACTGCACTCCTTCCTGTAGCATTAATGACAACAACAATGGTCTAGTGAACAAATATTACTAAGCGAAAATAAGGATCGATGCTGCAAAACACGCAACCTGAGCAGTAGTGTCATGCTGCCAAACAAAGTCAGATCATTTAAGTGTTCATGTGCCAAGCATTCATTACCATTTAGTATTTACCAGTCACATGATCAGCATATTTCTTTGCTTTCCACCTCTTTTGGTGGGTGTTATGAAGGGGAGGGATAGTAAAGATTGAAGGCGTAATATACCATAAGTTTAAATCTCACTTATAAAGCAACCAAACAAGATCCAATGCACATAAATCAGGTTTCAGCCTACATTTAGAAGTTTAAACTTGGCAGCATCTACAATTCCCTTTCAAGCAGCTTTCTTAACTTGTTACATCGCAACTATGTTTATGGTGTTTCCTTATCTCAAATGTCATGGGACTGATTCCTCTATCAAGTAACGAAAAACATTCGCGTGTACTGCTTAATCCGTATGAGTTTTTTACTTACGGAAACAAAACCAACATAACCCAAGAAATCCGATATTTCGTTTTCTATTCCATCCCTTTTTTCACTGTTTTCTCACAGCCCAAACTTACAGCAGAACTAACGCGGGCCAAAGAGAGGAAACGGGAAAAATAACATGAGATATAAACAGGAATTCACCATTTCTTGGGAGAGGGGATTGACGCCGGTGAGGTTGCATTGCTTCAGAACGATGTTCTGGAGATGATCGATCTGGCTGTGAACAAGCTCCTTCTGTGACAATAACAAGTCCTGAAACGACGACGGCTTGGAGCCGCAAACGGACAGTTGCAATTGGATTTCCTTCAATACCTCCATTCTCCACCCTAACAACTGAATTTTCGGACCCCAGCAAAAAAGATCGAACCAATTCGCGCATTAGTATTCGATTCTATGCTAAACTCCGAATCGTATACAGAGAGAGATTGGTGACTCTTCGGGTGGGAGGATTCCGTGAAGCTACAACCGAGGTGACGGAAACTGATACAGTCCCACGGCACGTATTCATGGCGGACGCGGCTTCAAGATTGGAGGGACTCTGTGCCCTAGCGAAGACCGGTGACGCCGTGACGGTTTCGGGCGATACAGCAGGGGTCGGGATAGGGTCGAAGGATCGTGAAGCTGAGTAGGTCGCAATGCCACTGATATGTAATTTATATACCCCGACCCGTTTCATTAAATCCTCGCTATTTTTGGTATTTGTTGTTTTTGTGTCATTTTTTTTCTCCCAATGAGGAAATCTAAAAAACTAAAAGGTAAAAAAATATTACTAGTGGGATTTAAAAAAGATCTTCAAAATGGATATTTTTTAATTCTTTTTAGTTTTTCTAAATCTTTAATTATGGGTTTTTACTCTTTAAATTTTTCTCGTCGATACGAACAAATAACACAAAAATATTAATAATAATAAAGAAAAGAATCAATAAGTTAAGTTAAGTGAAATTTAATGTTTTACTAATTCTTAGTACCAAAAGAACAATGCTAGCCCAGTTGATAAATTCATTTTGATTTTATTTTCAAAAAAATGAATACAAGGTTTTGTTGGATCGGTTTTTGGCAAGGTGAGATTCGCTGCCTGAACTGGTTGATTTACTTCATGAGCTCTTCAATTCCTGCAAAACAACGATATGGGAAACACCAAAATAGGGGGTGTCACTCTTATCGCCTCCGACGATTAAGTTGGAACTTGTTGGAGAATTAAAAAAACCTGAACAATAGACTTAGAAAATACGTACATGTCTTCCTCGTTTTCTTTTTACTTATATGTGGTTTCGTGATTTTGGAGATTGTGGTTCGATTCATTAGGAAATGCTTGAATTGCTTCCATACGTGTAGGTTGTCGTAATAAAAGTTTTCTTCTTCATCGTGTAACTGCTCTGTAAGTTATGCCTGATATTATGGAAGCACGCTCTTCTCCCCTCATAATCAGGGAGAACGTTACACCTTCTCAGTGAGTATTGCATTATAATAACGCCTATAGGAAATATCAGGGAGGCTCTGATGTAAGACCCAAAATGTGAATTTGTGAATAAATAAATTCCTAAGGACTTAATTAAATTTTAAAGTAATAAAAGGGAGTGGAAATGAAAATATTAAAATATATATGAATATAGGATTGAATAATAGTTAAAAAATAGTTGAGGGATTAAATAATAAAGTAAGAAAACATAAAGGGGCTAAGTGTAATTAGCCAAAACCATGCAAAGTGGGAGACGTGTTTGAGAATTGGGAGGAGAATGCAACGGATTGAGTCGAAATCACAGAGGGAGAGATATGGAGAGAGAGCAGCGCCGAGAGAGGGAGAAATTGGTGTGTGTTTGTGTGTGCTCTGTATTGTGTGTGTGCAGTTATGTGTGATATGTTGCAGTGTGTGTGTGCGTGAGTTGTGTATGATGGTGGGTTATGTGGGTGAGTTGTGTTGTGCTTGTGTTGAGTGATTCGAGTGTGTGTATGTGTGTTGCTGAGGATCAGTGAGAGTGAGAGAGCGTGGGTGAGAGAGAGAGAGAAACCCAATTTTCCAAAACCCAAAATCAGAAAACCCAGCTCTTGGAAATTCAATTAAAGGTGGGAACAACACGATCTTAAGTAATCTCGAATTCAATTCTCTTATGTATTAACTTTATATGTATTTTAGAAGTTCGGTAGGATGATTCCATGTTAGAATAATTGGAGGAGAAATCCAAGAAAAAAAATCAAAGAAATTCGAAGCAAGACACCTTTTGGATCATCCATCGGGTTACTGGTGACCAGGTTGGCGCGGTTTACCGGTAACGTATTTCACTAGAGCTGCAAATTGGGTTTCGGCTACAAGTAACCGGCTTTGACACGTTATTGATAACGTGTTTCTCTAGGTTGTCCCTCGTTGCTTGGTTACCGATAACCACGGTAAGTACTGGTTATCGATAACCAGTGTCATTGAAGTTGCACTTTGGTTCTTTTCTCTAATTCTTCCAGCTCAGGTTCGGCTTTTATGACTTAGAATATGGGAAATAAGATATATTAAGTTAGGAACTTTCGTAAGCATCATTTTATTTATATTTCCTGATTTCTATATTCAGATTATACGGATTAAAGCTCAAATTTCATGTCATGACCCGTCCCGCAATCAACCATATAAAGGTGATCCATCTACAGAATCAGGACTAAACATCCCTCACAAAATCAACAAATATCCACATGGATAGCCCAAAAATTTCAATAACTTAAACGCACAGCAGAAGACTAAATAAAATCTCTAAATGAGATGATTCTCCAATAAAAATAACTTGACGACATAAGACTATCACCACGGTCTGCAATAAAAACAAGACTCATAACTACTACTACCAGCTCTCTAAGAACACCATTACCTTCTCACAACTACTCATAAACTACTGACATATGAAAGAAAGAGAAAACAATCCCAACAAGAAAAAATAAGCCTTTAAAGCTGATTAGTCTCTATTTTGTACTCTCATAGACTAATCTCGTGCCCGTTTTTTATATTCATATACGTATTAATTGTAAATACTAGATGTAATGTGCATTTGGAAAGTTTTGTGTATATACAGGTATTCTCGATAATCCATAGATCTCAAGAGCTTTCCCTTTTGCATAAAGAGTGGCGTGAATCATACACGGGCCTTCCCGAGCAGCAGGAGAAGTGGAAAGGAAGTGCCGAAGTTGTGCACGAAGCAAAACCAGAAGAAGTTCAACACTACAAATCCTATACCGGTCTACACACCCCTTGTACACCAGTTGTGACACCCCAGTCCTGAGAAATAATAAATAAGAATATTTTAAATATACGAATATAATTTTGGGAATTCTAAAAGATTTATTGGAATTTTATTAAGAGCAAATATGAATTTTTGAGGAATTTATTAGACTTATAATAGTCTTGAGGTTATAATTATAGAGAAAAAAGTTAACGAGGGGCCTAAGTGAAAGAGAATAAAGTTAAAGAGTTAAAATTTAGCTTTGCCGAACAGTTAGACGTCCGGCTGAGCTGTTGCCGAGCTCAGTAGGGATCCAGCCTAGGAGTCCAGCCACGTGGAGGTCCGGCCAGCTTAGATGATTACTTGGCAGTCCGTCCAGGTCAACTCGGACGTGGCTGTGCGGCCATGTGGGTAGTCCATCTAGACAGCCACTGTATCAGAAGACAAGAGTTCCAGAGTGGACTGACGTCATCCTGCACTTCGGCAGAAGAGACAAAAGTGTGCGGCTGATGGGCTGAGGTCAGTAGGCTAGAAGCCTAGGCTGGGCGGCCGATGGGGTCCACTCTCGGTGAGTGGTGCCGTTCAAATGTCTGCCACCCTCCGGATTAATATTCCATTCTCAAATCCTATAAATACTAAGCCATTTCACTTCGTTTTGGTTACAACTTCAGCTTGAAGACATCCAGACTTTCTGTTTCTCTCTCTAGAAAGATTGGCCGAAGCCATTGTTGTTCGACTGAGCTCTGAACTCTTATTCTAGGAGCTCGGCAGCTCATGTTTTGTACTCAGAGTGTTCGGCAAACCATCTGCCGTACATCTCCACCTTAAATTGTAGTTCGGCCAGTCTTGGTCATACAACCAATCTCTTTAGAATCATTATCTGAGCTCCGGTCAGACTTGTTTCACCTCGGCAATTCATACTCAGACTTCAGACGATCAGTTTTCCTTCGGCAAGGATTGTACCAGTTCGGCAAGACCTTGTTCGTGTCAGTACCTGCTCGGCAATACATTTTAAGCTCTGATCATTCTTCCTTCGGCGAATCAAGCTTCGACCAAATGTATAAAACTTATCACTTATCATTTTACGTTCGGCAAAGGCCCTAGGAACCTAATTATTGTTCGGTAGACTTAAATTCAAGTCTAGCCTTAGTAAATTCAGTTCGGTAGACTCATTCGGAGTCTTCCCGTATACTATTGGTGTCACTCACATCCGCAGTTGTTCGGCTCGGCAGAGTTGTGCTCGGCCAAGCCATTAAAACGTTGTTTCTGCTCGGCAAAGCTGTCATTCAGCTAAGCTCATGACCAGGTCATTGTTTTAGTTCGGCCAAGTCACTTATCAGTCCGGTCGTACTCTCTTACACATGTTGATTGATTGACCATCATTCTGACCGAAGCAAGTTGTGCTCGGCAGAAGGCAGCCGTTCTTTGACTTCACCAGCTCGGCAACAACTTCAGTTGTTCGGGTAATCTTTCCAAGACCTTTAGAATAGTCATTCGGTCATTTTCGACCTATTACCAGACTGAAATCATAACTTGAAATCTGTGTTTTTGATTCTGATCAAAATGCTGATCGACTATAATTCAGCTCGGTAGTTGCCCAACCGACCTAGTATTTGAAGGTCAGTTCAATCTAAGAAGGTTGACACTCCTAGAAAGGCTTGTAACTCCTTGGAAGAGTTAACCAAGGTTTTTGTTTAATCTGCCTGATCCGTGGCAGCTCGGCAACTGAACCTTCGGCTAAGTTATGCCTTAGGCAGCCATTCTTTTGATAGACCAGTAGTGTTCGGCATGTAACCCTTCGGCCAAATTTAGCTTAGTTTCTGCCAAAGCTAGGCAACTCGGCAGAAGTCCCTCGGTCAGACTGAGCTCCGGACTTAAGTCTCCGATGGACTTAAGCCTTCGGCCAGCTCAGCTCGGTAATAAATGTTTAGGGCAGAATTCTTTACGAGAAATGCTAAAGATATAAATTTTATCCAGATTTGGGCTAGTTGAAGAAGAAGAAGAAATAGAAGCCTAAGAATCCTATTCAGGTGAATCTCTATATACTGCTCTACTCGTACTTTTCAGTGCAATTCCTTTGAAATTATGTTTGTGGTTATTAAACCCGAAACGATATGTTATTTCCAAAATAAGATTTTGAAAAGATGGATCATGCGCAAATTCTTTTAACCATGGATGAACAAATTGGAAAACTATTTTATGAAATTCCATACGAAAAGGATTTATAATGAATTAAAGAGGAAGAATTTAAAATGGAGATGAAATGGAAATGAGGTGCGCATACGATGACAGCACGAATATGAGCCTGTTATTGATATGCTTATACGACAGAAGCATAATGCATAATGATTTGGAAATGCTTATACGACAGAAGCATAGTATTGGAAATCAATATGCTTATACGACACAAGCATAATGCTATTGTGCATACACTTATACGACACAAGCGGAAGCATGAATGTGAAAAGTGTGAATGCTCATACGACAGGGGCAAATTGATGAGATAAGGGGAAGACAAGCCTATTCAACAAAGGCTAAATTATGAAATGATATACTGTGAAATGCAGGTTGGCATAGAATCAAAGCAAAGGAAGAATTGTTGTAAAGCATTGTTATTACTATTGAGCCTTTGAGCCATATTTTGCTTGTGAAACTAATCTTGCAGAGAATATTGTAAATCCATGAAACTTGTACTGCAGTATGTAGAAATTCACTCTAGCTTTATAGCTTATGCATTTTCTAAAAACTATTTTCAGGTCAGGTTGGAGAATGAAGTGGCAGCTCTTGTTTAAATAATGTTTTGGAGCCCTTTTGTTGTACTTTTGATGTATTGGCTGTGTTATAAGCCAGATGATGTAATCCTGGGAAATTAATGAGAATATCAATATCACTGCTCTGGTTTTTGTTCACACGCTTCCGCATATTTATATTGTTAAAAAATTCTTCAACTCTTTTATCTAGGTCTTTAGCGAGCTTGCTCGTTGGCCGGTCATAGACTCATTCTGAGATCGGGATGGGTTGTGACAGAAGTGGTATCAGAGCCAGGTGGATGAATTTCTGAACAAACCAGATCCATGAAGCAAGGCACTCACTTAGAAACACAAATATGACAGTTGGAGATGAATTATATTGAGGATGCATGCTTATACTATGAGTTTTGTAGCTATGTCTAGCAGCGACTCCGATCTCGATGGCTATTCTAGTGACGATTCCGACAATCATCATAAGGATGGACTAGTAGAAATATTTCCTTTGGAAGGAGAAGCAATGGAGGCAAGGCTCATTGAGGATGCTGCGTACATGGCTTGTGGCATTGCAACGCAGGTTGCTTATGAAAATATGCATCTTACTGAGGCACAGATTTGAGCTATAATCGACTATCGTCTTAGGCTCAGGGAGCAGGCTTGCTCTGTGGCAAATGAGTGGATGCCACAATGGAGTCTCGATGAGATTTATATGGTAGTCCTGCATCATCTTGACGGAAATGAGGAGGAAGATGAAGAGTCAGATCCAGAGGAGAATATTCCTGAGGAAGAATAAGAAGAAGTAATAATGGAAGAGGAAGAGCTCGAAGATGATCTACCATTTGTGGATGGTCTAGTTGACATACCGCTTGTCCCAAATGGAAACCCTGATTTTGAGGATAACCTAGAGATAGCTTATCAGGAATGGATCTATCCTCCTTATGAGTGGTCTAGTGACTCTGATAGCGAGTGACGTGTTATTAGTTGTTATATCCAGAGTATTTTTGTTGTGTACCGGACACAATTATGCATCTATGTTTCTAAATATTATGTCATAAGTATTTCCGCCTTTTGATTAAAGTATTTCCTATTCAGAATGGTTAATACTCGAGCAACTGGTCAAGAGCGTTACGAGATTGATGAACTACGCAATATGGTGCGGACGTTAGCTGGAACTGTCCAAGCTCAACAGGCCACGATTGAGCAAATGCGACGACAACCGGAACCTGTGGCGGAACCACCAGCGATTCTTGAAGATGAATGAGTTAACGCGGTGCAACAGATTCACAATGTAGTAGCTGTGAAGGAGTTTCTTAAACTCAAACGTTCGACTTTCCCTGGAGGGATGGACCCAATTAAAGCGAACGAGTGGATTGCAGAGCTAGAGAATAATTTTCGTCTTCTCTGATGTACGGATCTGCACAAAGTCGAGATTGTGTCATATCTATTGGTGGGCGAAGCCAATAGATGGTGGAACTTGAAGAGCGTTGATGAACCCAATATATCTTGGGAGAGATTTCTAGAGAACTTTCGCGAGAAATTTATGCCGAGGGCTATGTAGAATGCGAAGAGAATAGAGTTCGAGAACCTGAAGTAGAGAGGAGCAACGATCGTGGCCGACTACGAAGCTGATTTTACCAATCTTGCTGTGTGTGCACCATATCTGGTTGCGAACGATGAAATGAAGGCTCGGAAGTTTGAAGAGGGACTCAAGCACGAAATAATGAAGATTATTCGTCCTTTTCAACTACCTTCATATGCCAAGGTCTTGGATAGAGCCATCTTAGTAGAGCAGGATGTTGATGAATCGAGGAGATTTAATGAAAGGAAGAGGAACCAAGGCCAAAGAGGATCGAGCTATTCAAAGAAAGCAAACTATGAAAGGAATCAGCAGAGGAACCAGAGAGGAATGAATAACAATCAATAGAGGCAGAGGCCAAGCTGTCCCAAGTGTGGAAAGAGTCATGAAGGAGAATGCTGGGCGAGAGGACCTACGATATGCTTTGGATGTGGTCAGGTGGGGCACTACAAGAATGCGTGTCCAAATGTACTCACTGGAGCTAACACTGTACCTGTCGGGAACCAGAGGAATGATACAAATCAAGGCAATCGGAACCAGAGGCAAGGAAGGGCTTTCGCCATTGTTCCAGGTGATCCTAGGAATGACGAAGGGGTCATTGTAGGTAGAATTTTTATCTGTGGACTTCCTACTTATGCGCTATTTGATTCTGAATCTACGCACTCTTTTATTTCCACGATGCATGCCGGAGAGATCAGTAGAATCCCTGAACCGTTAGATTTCGATCTTATGGTATCTCAACCTGCAAGTAAGAACGTTGTGTGCACGACAGTTTTGAGAAACTGTGAAGCTACTATTGGGGGAGTGTCTATGATGATGGACTTGATTCCTTTGACCATGACGCATTTTGATGTGATCATTGGTATGGATTGGCTATCCAAGTTTAAAGCAAAAATAGACTGTACTTCGAAATCGATTATCTTTGAAGAGTTCAAAGGTGGGGAGACGAAATTTAGGGGAGAAAAGGTTGTCACACCACCATGTTTTATTTCTGTAGCAAAAGCTCGTCGACTTTTGCAGAAAGGTTGTCTAGGTTATCTCTGTAGTATTTATACTACTTTAGAAAAAGATTTCATAATATCTAATCTTTCGATAGTTCGAGATTTCATCGACGTATTTCCTAAGGAATTACCAGGCATACCGGTCAATCGAGAGATATACTTCTCTATTGATATCATACCCGATTCTCGACCGATATCTAAAGCACCTTATCGAATGGCGATAACTGAACTCAAAGAATTGAAGATTCAACTACAAGATCTCGTGGATAAAGATTTCATCAGACCAAGCTCATCGCTGTGGGGAGCACCAATGTTATTTGTCAAGAAGAAAGATGAAACCATGGGTCTATGCATTGACTACAGAGAGCTGAACAAGATTACGATAAAGAACAAGTACCCGTTACCACGTATAGATGACTTATTCGATCAATTACAAGGAGCACAAGTATTTTCGAAGATTGATTTACGCTCGGGATATCATCAACTGAAGGTCAGAGCAGAAGATGTGGAGAAGACCGCTTTTCGTACCAGATATGGTCACTATGAATTTTTGGTTATGCCATTTGGAGTAACCAACGCACCTGCAGCATTCATGGACCTCATGAATCGAATTTTCACCACTTATCTCGACGAATTTGTGATCGTATTCATTGACGATATTTTGATCTACTCAAAGGACGAGGAGCAGCATGCGATTCATCTTACGGCAGTTTTGCAAATTCTACGAGAGAAGAAGCTTTATGAGAAATTCAATAAATATGAGTTTTGGCTCAGGAGTGTTCATTTTCTTGGACACATCATCAACAAAGGAGGCATTTCGGTGGATCCTCAGAAGATTGAAGTTGTAATCAATTGGTCAGCACCAACTTCAGTATCCGAAGTTCGTAGTTTCCTCAGACTTGCTGGTTATTATCGATGTTTCGTCAAAGACTTTTCAACGATCGCAGTACCAATGACGGAGCTTACGCGCAAGGGAGAACCTTTCGTATGGACTCGGGAGCGAGAAGATTGTTTTCAAGAATTGAAGGAGAGACTTACAACAGCACCAGTTCTAGCTCTACCCAACGGAGAAGAGAAATTTGCAGTCTACAGCGACGCCTCACATAAGGGATTAGGATGCGTTTTAATGCAAGATGGGAAGGTTATTGCTTACGATTCGTGGCAATTAAAGACCCACGAGAAGAATTATCTTATGCACGACTTGGAGCTCGCAGCTATTTTCGCACTCAAAATTTGGCGTCACTACTTGTACGGAGTTACTTGCGATATCTTCACCGACCATAAAAGTTTGAAGTGCGTATTTACCCAGAAGGAGTTGAATCTCATGCAACGCAGATGGCTGGAGCTTATGAAGGATTTCGACCTCAATATTCAATATCATCTCGGGAAGGCTAACGTGGTAGCAGACACACTCAGTAGGAAGCCGGAAAATTCATACCTAATGCATCTTGCGACAATTGTCGTAGAACCATCGATTCTCGAAGAAGTCAGGCAACTACAAATGGAAGATCCCAAATTGAAGAAGATCCAAGAAGGCATCACGATCAAGGGGAGTTTACTTTTCAAAACGATATTCTCAAATTCATAGGACGATTGTGCATACCAGACCAGGAAGAAATCAAACGAAAGATTATGGATCAAGGCCACAAGACGAAGTTTGCAATTCATCCGGGACAAGTAAAGATGTACCAAGATTTGAATCGATCATATTGGTGGATGGGAATGAAGAAGGACATAGCAGCATACGTCAGCAGATGTTTGGAATGTCAACAAGTAAAGGCGATGTGGCAAAGACCGGCAGGACTATTTCAACCCTTGCCTATTTCTAAGTGGAAGTGGGAAGATATTACGATGGATTATGTTATCGGATTTCCGCGGTCTGTCAAAGCCAACAACGCGATATGGGTAATAGTCAATCGATTGACTAAGTCAGTGCATTTCATTCCGATCAAGAATACGTATTCAATGGAACGGATGGTATCTACTTATTTGTAAAAGATTATTCGACTTTACGGAACACCTGTATCTATTACGTCGGATAGAGATCCTCATTTCATGTCAAGGTTCTGGAAGGCATTACAGAAAGCTATGGGAACGACGCTCAATTTTAGCACGGCTTTTCATCCACAGATGGACGAGCAGTCAGAAAGAATGATTCAGACGCTAGAAGATCTTCTACGATCGTGTACGTTAGAATTTCAAGGAAGCTGGGAGGAGCATCTGCCATTAGCAGAATTTACCTACAACAACAGTTACCAAGCGAGCATTGGGATGGCACCTTTCGAAGCTCTACATGGAAGGAAATGCAGATCACCATCATGTTGGACGGAGGCTGGAGAAAAAGAACTCACTGGACCAGAAATAGTTCGAGAAACGATAGAGAAGATTAAGTTAATTCAAGTTCGATTGAAGATAGCTCAAGATCGTCAGAAGAGTTATGCAGATTTGCGATGGAGAGAGATTAAATTCTGAGAAGGGGAGAAAGTATTTCTGAAAGTATCACCTATGAAAGGCGTCATCAGATTTGGGAAAAAAGGAAAGCTTAATCCGCGTTATATTGGGCCTTTCGAAATTCTCGAAATAATTGGGCCAGTAGCTTATCGATTAGCACTGACACCTGAACTAGCCAATGTTCATGACATATTCCATGTATCGATGCTTCGGCAATATATTTCAGACCCATCGCATGTTTTGATTCAACCATCGATTGAGATCGAGAAAAATCTATCGTATGAGGAGCGACCAGTCAAAATCTTGGACCATTAGGAGAAGCAACTGAGGAACAAAGTAATTCCATTGGTTAAAGTTTGGTGGGAGAACCAGTCTAGTAATGAAGCTACTTGGGAAAAGGGAAGCGATATGCGTAAGAGATACCCACAGTTATTCGTATGAGGTATATTATCTTATTTATAAATGCATTCATAATTATCTATCTCTTATTTCAAAGTTTGAGGGCAAATTTCTTTAAAGCTAGGGAGGATGTGAGACCCCGGTCCTGAGAAATAATAAATAAGAATATTTTAAATATACGAATATAATTTTGGGAATTCTAAAAGATTTATTGGAATTTTATTAAGAGCAAATATGAATTTTTGAGGAATTTATTAGACTTATAATAGTCTTGAGGTTATAATTACAAAGAAAAAAGTTAACGAGGGGCCTAAGTGAAAGAGAATAAAGTTAAAGAGTTAAAATTTAGCTTTGCCGAATAGTTAGGGGTCCGGCTGAGCTGTTGCCAAGCTCAGTAGGGATCCAGCCTAGGAGTCCGGCCACGTGGAGGTCCGACCAGCTCAGATGATTACTTGGCAGTCCGGCCAGGTCAGCTCGGACGTGGCTGTGCGGCCATGTGGGTAGTCCATCTGGACAACCACTCTATCAGAAGACAAGAGTTCCGGAGTGGACTGACGTCATCATGCACTTCGGCAGAAGAGACAAAAGTGTGCGGATGGTGGGCTGAGGTTAGCAGGCTAGAAGTCTAGGTTGGGCAGCCAATGGGGTCCACTCTCGGTGAGTGGCGTCGTTCAGATGTCTGCCACCCTCCGGATTAATATTCCATTCTCAAATCCTATAAATACTAAGCCATTTCACTTCGTTTTGGTTACAACTTCAGCTTGAAAACATCCAGACTTTCTGTTTCTCTCTCTAGAAAGATTGGCCGAAGCCATTATTGTTCGGCTGAGCTCTGAACTCTTATTCTAGGAGCTCGGCAGCTCAGGTTTTGAACTCAGAGTGTTCGACAAACCATCTGTCATACATCTCCACCTTAAATTGTAGTTCGACAAGTCTTGGTCATACAACCAATCTCTTTAGAATCATTATCTGAGCTCTGGTCAGACTTGTTTCACATCGGCAATTCATACTCAGACTTCAGACGATCAGTTTTTCCTTCGGCAAGGATTGTACCAGTTCGGCAAGACCTTGTTCGTGTCAGTACCTGCTTGGCACTATATTTTAAGCTCTGATCATTCTTCCTTCGGTGAATCAAGCTTCGGCCAAAGGTATAAAACTTATCACTTGTCATTTTACATTCGGCAAAGGCTCTAGGAACCTAATTATTGTTCGGCGGACTTAAATTCAAGTCTAGCCTTAGTAAATTCAGTTTGGTAGACTCATTCGGAGTCTTCTCGTATACTATTGGTGTCACTCACATCCGCAGTTGTTCGGCTCGGCAGAGTTGTGCTCGGCCAAGCCATTAAAACATTGTTTTTGCTCGGCAAAGCTGTCATTCAGCTAAGCTCATGACCAGGTCATTGTTTTAGTTCGTCCAAGTCACTTATCGGTCCGGCCATACTCTCTTACACATGTTGATTGATTGACCATCATTCTGACCGAAGCAAGTTGTGCTCGGCAGAAGGCAGTCATTCTTTGACTTTACTAGCTCGGCAACAACTTCAGTTGTTCGGATAATCTTTCCAAGACCTTTAGAATAGTCATTCGGACATTTTCGACCTATTACCAGACTGAAATCATAACTTGAAATCTGTGTTTTTGATTCTGATCAAAATGGTGTCCGGACTATGGTATGGCAGTTCGGCAAACTAGCCGACCGGCTGTAATTCAGCTTGGCAGTTGCCCAACCGACTTAGTACTAGAAGGTCAATTCAATCTAAGAAAGTTGACACCCCTAGAAAGGCTTGCAACTCCTTGGAAGAGTTAACCAAGGTTTTTGTTTAATCTGCCTGATCCGTGGCAGCTTGGAAACTGAACCTTCGGCTAAGTTATGCCTTAGGCAG
>NMUG010001377.1:0-18083 GCA_002855965.1 Monotropa hypopitys | reverse complement strand
AATGGGATCGCTAACTTACCCCAATGCTACCCCTTGACCTCAATTCCAATTCCATGTGGATATCCAATGTAAGGATTTTACGATAATTCCGTGTGTATCACTCCGATGGAAATTCGAGTTTGTTATACGATTCTCCTCAAATATTCATCCAAGATTTACTAAAGACTTTTCATCGAACCCGTGGCATCTAAGAGATTTAAGGTGACCTACTAATCACCTAACCATTAATCGACATTCGTAACGTCACTAATTTAATTATTGACGCCTATCAACCCAATGTTCAAGTGGTTTTACCGAAGGATTTTTCCATCCTAACCCCAAGCGCTACACCAATATAATTCTATGGAAATTTTGATACGAACATGGAAATCACGCACACACGCACACATATTTGATAGGAATCAAGAATCCACCTACCGGAGTTATCGCCGGAGTAGTCGCCGGAAAGTCACCGGAAAACTCCATTGTCGCCGGAGTGAACCGAGCCCGTCAACGCGAAGCCCTTGATGCCACCTACAAGGTTCAACCATTAGAAAATGTAGGAGAGCATCCTTAGGAACAAGAGAGGAAGAACACTCACCGGATATAAACGATCCAATACCGTTAATGCGAAGCCCTCGGTGTGCTCGTCGACGTTAATGAAGGCCGGGAGTTCCAAATCTCACCGGAGATGTGTGGATTTGAGGAGAGAAGTGAGAGGGAGATATGAGGGAGGTAGAGAGAGAGTGAAATCTATAAAAATGAATGAATTTCGTAGGGTTTTGGGTATATAAACCCTCCCTAAGGAAATCCCCGAACTACCCTTAAAACACAGATTTCGCGCAGCAAAAATCACGGCGGCGACCGGTTGGGGAAAAAGCTGTACCGGTCGCGGGTCCTCTACTTCGCGGCGACCTGTCGGCGGGTATTGTTGTACCAGTAGCGGAGGGTAAAAAGCACTGAGTTGTAATGTTGATTTTTCCGAGAGTCTTTTGACCATAACTTCTTCGTCGGGTCTCCGATTTAGACGATTCAAGTTGCGTTAGATTTCTAATGAAATTCTCTACAACATTGGTGAAGAATAGATTCACGTTTAGAAAACCCTTCGAGGTCATAATGGCCTAAAAAGGTCCACGGCACCTTGCCGAAACACGTCAAAAGGCCTCCAAACCTTTCCGAACATTCTAGGCATCGAATTGACATTCCAAGGCTATCTCTTAGCCTTCTTTGAGATCACGAATGCATCAAACGATCAACGAACGACGAACGAACAAAGGATGATCAAGCTCCCATGATCCGAACAAGAATGAAATCCGCGTTGGGGAGGATCAACCTACAATGGACTCTTTCTCATGGTCCACCCAACCTTTCCAAGATCTCAGATACTCCCATGTCCAACGAATTTTATTTCATTTTCTTAATAAAACGAATTTTTAAAAGGAATGGAAATTCAGGTCGTTACATCCCCCCTCTCATTCCTACATTTGAAGTACCAAACTCCTTGTTTGGTACTCTTTATTGTATAGTGGTAAAAAAATTCATGAATGGTCATTCTTGATCCGGTTATTCGATTTAGGGCTGCAACCCCCATGACGATGCGCACCATGTTGGTGGACATCTGAGTAGGGAGGAGGCCAGTATAACTGCAAAAAGTCCGGAAGAGAGGCTCAAGGGGGAAACGGATCCCCGCCTCAAAAATATCGATTACTGGAATGACTAGGGTATTGTTGTCAGCATTTTGAGTTTTGTAATTCTGGGGGTCGAGTTCCACTGAAATATCTTCCGGAATACCAAAGTGTTCGCGGAAATCCGCCATCTTTGTGGGATCGTTTACTCTCGCTCGGAAGATACCCATAGTCAGGGAGAAGTTAAGAATGGATAAAGAAAGGAGAAGAGATGGTGTAAAAGGAGACTTACTGTTGTCAAGGGCAAGAGGTCTCGAAGAAAAATGTTACCGGCTTTTCATATTGGCTATTTTCCGGAACCGAATCAATTTAGTAGAATCTTTGTAAAGGATCTCTTTTGATCTTATTTTTAGTTTGGGTTGGGATAGCACAGGTAGATGCTCCTATTTTCAAGCTTCGAAGATTGGATGCGGCTTATTCGGCAACAAATTGGTGCAAGCTCTCTTTGTTGAAGTTCGTGGGATGACCATTTACTCTCTTGATAATGTTTCTCCATTGTGAGTTAACTCTCGTTATTTTGGTTATTCCATTCTCTTCATGTCATGTCTTGTCCTTGAACTTTAGGATCGTCTATTTCCATTTCTATTCTTATGTTGATCCTTGGTTCATGTGTCCTTGAGTCCGGCATAAATCTTTGGTATAAAAATCTTGCTTTTTCATAAAATCTGCCCTGTGCGCAACCGGTTGCTCCTGATTTTCGCACTACCGGTAGCGCTTGCCTCAAATGTTTGCAGAGTTGTAGGTTCTACAGGAATTACCGAGTCTTGGGTAACCAGTTACGCCCCAGTGCGCAACCGGTAACGCTTTGTTGGTCATTTCCTTTATTTTCCTATCCGCAACCGGTTACGCTTAAATTCGGCGCTACCGGTTACGGTCTGTCTGCAGGTTTTCTACTAAACCTTGCGCAACCGGTTACGCCCCCTAGCGCTACAGGTTACGCTCTTCCGCGCGGGAAAAAATTAAAAACGATGATTATGTTTTTAACTCTTATTTTAAGTCGTTGGGAGCGTTTTAGGGGCATTTTTGTCCAAAACTATCATATATTTAACCCTAATGTGGTTTCTAATGATCCCTCATATAAATAGCTCCTTTAATCTCTTCCTAATCATATCTAATACAAGAACTATATCCCTAGAGCTAATTGTAGAATTTGTGTGTCTGCTCAAACTTTGTTCTTCATCAAGAATCCATTAAAGGTTTGTCTTTCCATTATTCTCTTGCTTCTCTCTTGATCTCTCCTTGCTTGTTCTCTTGAGATCATCTAACTACATTGATCTCTTACAAGGTATACTAGATCAAATGAGTTTGTGTCTTGATCTAGATCATTGATCTAGATTTACATATTTTAACATTAGCAAGAGTTGTATTGTCTAGGGTTTTCTCTCATAACATTAGAGAGTTGTGTGAATCTATTCGAATCGATTCATTGGTTCTTGTTTTGACTCCTAGTGATTCTAGGGTTTCTAGTGTATTCATCTCTTTGGGTATTCTACCAAAGCCTTGTGCTTTATCTCTTAAAATATCATTGTTTTTTGAGATTACACTTGTTACATTCAATCTCTTGTAGGGTTTGTCATTGCATTAAGTTGCTTGACCCTATTTCATTGAGATTGTAGTTTTTGGAAGTTGTGGAGAATTCCTTATCCTTGGGTATACTTACCCTATTTCCAATATTCTCATTGTGGTGATTTTCATTAGAACTTTCCCTTAGGAATTTGTTCCTTGGGCATAATTGCCTTGAATCATCCATTCCTTGTACATTGGAATTTGGCACATACCATAGTGATTATTTTCACTCCATTGTTGTTCAATCCTCTAGACCTCGTGTCTAGTATTACTTTCGCAAGTCGTATCACTTGTTGTTTCTAGCACGCACGTGTTTTGCATTGTTGGTGCCTTGTCTACATTTGCCGAAGCACTTCGGAGCCGATCGAGAGTCAGAAATCAGTCGAGGACTGTGGATCAGCTGGAGGATAGTAGAAGGGGCTTGGGGAGCTTTGGATAGGAGTTAGGTGGGCTTGGTGAATTTCGGTAACTCTGTATCCAAAAACCTTTACTATTTCTAGTGAAACTGTAGACTAGGGCAATGGTTTTTCTGTATAGGGATCGATTGATGCCTATATAGTTTTCCACTATATATCTGTGTGTTGTGCCACTGATTGACTCTTTACATTTCTCTTACACTTGCACCTGTGTTTGTGGTTCACATATAATTTGCACCTGTGATTGGTTTGTTTCTATTTATCTCATAATCGCTTCTGTTTGCAAATAAACAAACAATCATTATAACAATTGTGCAATGTTAAAAAGTATCATTTAAATTATATTAAGCATTAAAAATAAGAATTCAAAAGTTTGTAAATTGGTCAACCTATTCACCCCCCTCTAGGTTGTGGCCTCGTACGCATATCACACATTTCAATTGGTATCAGAGCGAGGTTGCTCTATACGTGTTTACCTTAGAGTCAATTCGTGTAGCTCATTTGATAACTCGTTGAAGCTTAAACGCTTGAGTTGATCCTATAGAACCTATGAATTCCCAAAGACCTAGGGATGGTGTCTCAAATTCTAGATCTCCATATTTTGATGGAACCGACTATGATTATTGGAAAACCCATATGAAAAACTATCTTGTCGGTTTAGGTATTAGAGTGTGGCGTTCTGTCTTACATGGGTATGAACAACCAACCATTGAGGATCCCGTCACTAACGAGGTTAGAATCAAATCTGAAAGTGAATATAATTCCGGTGATATTGAGGGTTTCGAAGCAAATAGTAAAGCTCTTCTTGCCATCCAAAACACAGTGAGTATGCGTGAGTTTGGTCGTATTTCCACATATTCCACGGCCAAGGAGGCTTGAGACATATTACAAATATGTCATGAAGGGACACACACCGTGCGTGTCTCTAAGATCCAAACCCTCACCACTAGATTTGAAGATCTTAGGATGCGAGAAGATGATACATTCTCAAACTTCATCACCGAACTTACCGACATTGTTACATCTTTTCATGGTCTAGGCGAGCCTCTTCCAAATCTGAAAATTTGCCGCAAGATCCTTAGGTCCTTACCTGATAGGTTTAGACCTAAGATCACCGCTATAGAGGAAAGGCCGGTTGTTGATAGCATGTCATTTGAGGAGTTGGTAGGTAAGCTTGAAACATATGAAAAAACACACCTAGATTCATCTCTAACTCATAAAATGATTCCAAAACCAAATAAAGGCATTGCCTTTCAAACATCTAAAGATGAATCGTCCGATGAATAAATCGAACTACATGATGAACTTCTTGCGTACATGACTAAAAAATTTAGGGAATTTGAGGGTAATAATCGAAAAGCTTTTGTAAAAGCAAAATCTAATGATGGATACAAAAATCATATACTTCACAAATTCCAAATCAAAAGCCAACTTTTGAAAAACAAAAGACATCCAAATCCATCCAATGCCATGCATGCCAAGACTATGGTCACATTCAATCCGAATGTGCCAACACTCTTAAAAATATCAAGAAAATTTATAAAATAACTTGGAATGATGATAGTGAGGAGGATGTGGATAATGAAAGCAACATTGACACCACAAGGGTCAATGTGCTAGCCGCTAGTGTGGATTATCCTTCTTCACATTCGGACCATGTTATTACAAATCAAAGTGATGAAGAATTAGATGACGATGATGAACTCGAAGATCTCCAAGATGCTTTTGATCAACTTGCAAAAGAGAACATCAAGATGAAATAAAAGAATATCAAACTAAGATGTGAACTCGAAAAAGTTCAACAAGAAAGAAACACCTTGCAAAGTAATCTTGATGATTCTAAGCAAAGATGCGGGATATTAACCAAAAAATTTGCCATAATTGAAAAATAAAGAATTGAAGGGAAACATGAGATCATTGAGCTTAATGAAAAATAATCACTCTTGAAAAAGAATTGAGCGATGCTAGGGATATCATTAGACGAAATGATTGTGGTGCAGAAAGAATCTCAAAGCTAACTCAAAACTTTCGAAATAGGAGTGGTTTAGGATTTGTGGATTCTGGTGAGGTTACACCTAGTACTTCTAAAAGAGAAATCAAGTTTGTAAAATCTGTACCTCCATTGATTGATCATATGTCAATGGAACAAGCTTCAATCGCTAAACCAAACTTGATTAAAAATAAAGAACCTACACCTATTGAGAAGACTCCCAAAAATCTCAACACAAATGTTAATCCTGGAATTCCTTCTAGAAGACAACAACGTGTATGTCATTATTGTGGTATAAAAGGACACATTCGTCCTATTTGTCGTAAGCTCAAACGTGACAATCTTAAACAAATGCATTTTCCCAAAAATGACAATAAATGGCAATATGTTAGAAAATCATCCAATCCGGAAAATATGAACGAACAATTTCTAACCCAAGTGAATCTCCTTGCCATTCAATCCTCAAAGTTAATTAAGGAAGTTGAGAACTTGACAAAGATTGTTCAATCCTTAAAACCTAAGGCAATGGAAGATCACAAAATAAAAAGAACAACTGTATGTGCTCAAATGTCCAAAGACATTGGACCAACATGTTTGGTTGCCCACACTGCTTTAAAAACTGAAAAATCAAATGTGTGGTATTTAGATAGTGGTTGTTCAAGGCATATGACGGGGGATAAATCTTTGTTTGTTGATTTTGAGCCATGTACCGGTGGTCTTGTCACATTCGGAGATGGAAACTAAGGTAAAATCCTAGGTAAAGGAACAATTCACACTTATGGTATTCCTAAACTAAGAAATGTTTTATTTGTTGATGGTTTGAAAGCTTCCTTAGTATAGGTCAATTTTGCGATGCTTCACATGATGTACATTTTTTCCGTGATAGGTGTGAAATCTTAGATACTAGTGGTGCTTGCATTGTCAAGGGCACACGCTCTTCCGACAATTGCTATTGTGTTGAAATGACTCCCTCGGTTGCTTGCAACCATTTTTTACTTGATGATGTAGAGTTATGGCATCAACGTTTGGGTCATGTGAATTTTTCCGATTTACATAGAATTACTCAAAAAGACATAGTTCGTGGGATTTCCAAAATCTCTAACGGTAAAGGTCTAGTGTGGCGGTTGCATGAAAGGAAAACCATCTAAGAGTCGCCACATTAAGACTAACATTATAGGAACCACGAAATGTCTAGAACTTATTCACATAGACCTTATAGGACCCTCTCGCACTACTAGCTTGGGAGGTAAAAAATATATTTTGGTTATGGTAGATGACTTCTCACGTTATTCATGGGTCGGTTATTTGAAAGAAAAATCAGATGCTTTCACATGTTTTAAAATCATTTGTAACCGAATCCAAAATGAAAAAGGATATAACATCATTAGATTGAGAAGTGATCATGGGAAAGAATTTGAGAATTCCGAGATAGAAAAATATTGCGATAGCATTGGGATTAAACATGAATTCTCCGCTCCCCGTACTCCTCAACAAAATGGGGTCGTGGAGAGGAAGAATCGCACCTTACAAAAAAATGGCACGTGTCATGCTTCATTCTAAAAAGGTCCCAAGAAATCTTTGGGCCGAAGCCATTACACGGCTTGCTATACCATAAATCGTGTCTATACTCGACCCGGCACTTCACAAACTCCTTATGAGTTATGGTACGGTAAAAGACCGATGGTCAAGTATTTTCACACTTTTGGTAGAAAGTGCCATATCTTGAGGGATAGCGAGTTTCTTGGTAAATTCGACTCCAATAGAGATGATGGTATAGTTGTTAGAAACAAGGCTTGTTTAGTTGCCCAAGGCTACTCTCAAATTGAGGGTATAGACTTTGACGAAACATTTGCCCCGGTAGCTAGACTAGAGTCTATAAGACTTTTACTTGCTATTGCCTCTCACCTTGGTATTATACTTCACCAAATGGATGTTAAAAGTGCATTCTTAAATAGTGACCTGAAAGAGGAAGTTTATGTAGAACAACCCAAAGGCTTTATCGATCCACACTTTCCATCGCATGTTTTTAAGCTAAGGAAAGCCTTATATGGCTTGAAGCAAGCCCCCCGTGCTTGGTACGAGCGTCTCACTGACTATCTCTTGAATACCGGCTTTGTTCGAGGGGGAATTGATAAAACTCTATTTTTGAAAAAGATGGAAAATAAACTTTTAATTGCTCAAATTTATGTTGACGATATCATTTTTGGTTCGACTAGTGATAGGCTTGCTTTTGAATTTGGTTCTCAAATGTCACATGAGTTCCAAATGCATCTGGATCCCACCTCATTAAATATGACGATAAGTGTTGTCGGTTAGGCATGTTTGACAGTTATGGAAGAGAAATTAACTACAACGACGTCGTTTTCTGGCAGCCCGGGGATCTTTGCCTACTCCTGCAGTGCGGTTGAAGCAGTCAAAACTTGGGACAATTGTGGTGGGGTAAACCTGGATTAGCCATGTGGCATGTCGATTCAGCCACCCGCACAGTAATTCAGTGCGACAAGTGCACCAGGTATGATTGTATACTAATTATTGGGTTGCTGCTTATATGTGGTGTTGCGGGATTAGGTTAGCTCGGGAGAGCTGACATCTAGGCAGTGCGGCATATTAGCAGCTCGACAATACAGTTTAAATCCCCCTAAGTTCAGCTGATAGTACGTCCACAGGAAGTCCGTGCTAAGGATAAGGTCTGGTCTGTTATGGCTAGACATCCATGTAGTACGAGAGTCCTGTTGAGGGACCTATTATCTGGGTTGAAGAGAATTTAGCCAAATGAGTATTTTCCAAGTGATATTTGGACTGGAACTTACGAGTTAAAGCCCGTCGTGGGCCCAACAGCCATGTGGCATCTGGGATTAGGTCAGTCTAATGGGCAAGATATCCTAGTAGTGCGACATGGGGTTTAGGAGACCGTGGCTGGCATCTCGGCAAGATCTAGTCTGTCCAATGTAATTGTGGCATCTCGACTGTGGATAAAGCTAGACCCAGCGCGACAAGCATTTCTCAGTACGGGACAGTGATCAGCTCGACATGAAATGGGCAGGATGTATTGGTGATGATTAACGAGTAAGGAGTTAATCATCACACATTCCAACTTCCATTAGGCCAAATATGTATGAAAAGCGTATAAGAAGAAGCTCAAACGGTGGAAGATGAAAGATATGATGAATTAATAAGATGGGAGATGAGAAGTCTCCTGTCTAGATTCATTTTCCCTTCTTGATGAGAAGTCAAGAAGTTGGAACGAAGCAATAAATGACAAATGGAGAGGTATAAAAGAGGACGTTACTCCCTCCAGAGGGATCGGCAATTTTGGTAACGAAATTCTGCCCAAATTTCCTTTGACTTTTCCTTGTCTATATACTTTTGGTTAAGGTTAAGTTTATCTCTTACTGGAACTAACTTAATTATCAGATGGCCTTCCAAGCCACTTGGCTAGGAGGTCATCTAACCCTTGTGGTTGCAGAGAAACAGCGAAGAAGGATGAATGTACAAGAGGAAAGTAGCAGCAGAAGTAAACAAGTCACCCAGTCAAAGTCGAACAGAAGTATCCATTGCATGGGTAAGATTTATCCCCGCACATAATACATGCTAAAATGAGATGCGGGAAAACAAAAAAAAATCTTGGCGGGAAAACCCAAATGCTTGAGAGGGAAGCCCTAACGGAGGAAGAGGAAGAAGATGATCAATGCATCACTGACTTAATAATCATCCCCACAAAAGCAATAGACATTCCAAATTCTCAACAGAAGCTGATTAAACAAAGTAACAGAAATAATTATTAATGGAATATTTTCTACAATGGAGGCCCATCAAATTCCTCCAGTTCTCAGATTTCATTAATCTGAATGCACTACAATAGTATGATTTACTATACATTACAATAATTCACAAGCCAATCAAACATGCTTTAAGCATGGATGGATGGGGTACAAAAAGGGGGGGGATCTAGTTACTCTTTTCTATTATTGGAAAAGATACATGTATTTTGACATGTATCCATATTTATCTGTTTAGCAGATTTAAGAATATTGAGCAGAGTTGGCACAAGTTGGTGGATTCTGTTTTCCTGAGAAAATTGGTTTAATGTTGGCACAATGGGAAGTTGCAGGGCCTCCTTTTCCCGTGTAAGTGAGGTCAATGTCACCCACCTCCACGTTTTGGCATGGGTTGCTGCTACTACAAACTAGCTTCACTGCAAGCTGGCTAGAGGAAGTCCCCTTGATGTTCTTGAAACTCACTTCACTGATCTTAACAAGTGATGGATTCTGAGGAAAAGAAACAAGATAAATCATGAATTACAATTCAATCCACTGGAAATAGACTAATTTTCTGCGGGAGTGATCAAATGGGAAGTACCTTTAATGTGCACTGGTTGTACGGGCAATATTCTTGATCAATGAGGATCGGATTTCCGACATTGTTCATTATGATATCCTCAAAATGCATTTGGGAGGCAGTCCCGGGAGCAGGGGAAGCAGGCCATGTTTTCACTCTCACGCCATTCTGGGTGTTTGTCAGAGTGCAGTTTTTGACCGTGATACCGATGACAGGATCTTCACTCTTGTACCTTCCGAGGCTTCCGACGCTGATTCCATGGCCCGGACCACACGTCACCCTCTCCAGATTTATCTGCTGGCTTCCGTCACCAATGGAGACACAATCGTCTCCGGTCATTATTTTCGTATCGGTTATATTAACCCCGATCGAACGACCGATGTGGATCCCGTCGGTGTTGATGCTGGTTTCGGGTGCCGATATTGTGAAGTGCTGGAAAGATAAGTTTTTGCAGCCGAGGACATTGACATGGAAGTTTTTGCTGTCCTTGGAAGTTATGTCCCTGACCACTGAGTTGGTGAGGAAGTTGAACCTCAGGTTCTGTTTTTCACAACACAACATGAAACTCTAAAGTTAATATCATGAATTCATCGGTATGAATATAAATTATATATCTACATCTTACCCAACTCCCACCTTTTCAAGAACTGAAAACATGAGAATTTTAATGTTGGCTTACCATGGGAATTGGACCGCAGTTTGGATTCTTGCTGCATTCATTCTTGCCCCAAGCCGTGGCGCCTTGGCCATCAAGAACTCCAGTACCAGAAAGCGTGAACCCATCGATGTTTTGGATCGTGAGCCATCCGTCGAGCTTGAATTGAGACGGATCCACCGGGGCTGTCACGGTGCCGTCCACCTGGATCCCCACTGGAGCCTTGCACGGGCCAATGATTTTCACTTCATTTAACAAATACATTCCTCCGGGAATCAACACTGTGCTTGGGGTTGTTGACGCACAAGCCTGTTTCCAAGCACTCATAAGAGCCTGAAACATGATTTTTCAAGAAATCAAGAACAAAAAATAAGTTCAGGTTCAGCCAAACTACATAATAGGAAACCTCCTTCTTGAGTAATGATATATAAGTAAAAAAACCAGCACAAATTTTCTGTGCAAAATGTTATTTTCACATCATTCTGGCAGTATTTTGATCATTACCTCGCTAATGTCTGCCTTGCCACCGGCTTTGGCCCCATACTTTGTTACATCAAAAATAACAGCATTGGCCGCTACACCTTGAGCTAGCAATAACAAGATATAAAATGTTGTGATACTAATAAATCTCATAGCCATTTTTCTCCTTTGATCTTTTGTTTTGGTTTGGTTTTTTACTTCTTTTTTGAGGGAATGCTGCAATATTGTAAGCTTTGTTTGGAGATGCATATTTATACATGTCAGATAACAGAACTTTAGGCCACTAAACTTCAAACCGACTTTTAACTAATTTGGTTGTGGCTGAAATATTTCTGTTCAACTTATTTTAAGCTTTCATTCTACACCAATAATATATTAACTGAACGTCCCCTCCATTCCTGGAGCTAGTTTTTAGTCTCTCTCTCTCTCTCTCTCTCTCTCTATATATATATATATATATATATATATATATATCCATTTCTATATTTATCTCTATCTATCTATCTATCAAACACACATAAAATGAATGAAAGGTTTGGAAGCCCTATGGTATAATTGAAGTGTGTGTTTGGTAAAATGGAGGTAAGTCACAGCAAACTGCTTGACCTGGCAGGAGTGAGGCATTTTATATGTCTTACTTTGACTCTGTTTCACAACTTAAACACCAAACAAGAAAAATACCTTCACAATTAAAGGGAATTCACCTTTTTCTAAATAGGAGAATCATCTGGTGATATGTTTTGGAGTTCTCCAGCTGTAATAAAAAGAAGGCAACAATTCATTGAATGTGACAAATTATAGCTCAAAACCCTAAAACTAAGATGAGAATATTCTTGATTCAGTTAATGTCCAAGACGCGGACAAAGATTTCATTGAAACTGTTGTTTGGAAATTTCCAAGATGCTGAAGCTGAAGACATTCCGTTGCCATTTCATGGGGGGAGAAATTCAAAATGATTTGAACTACTGGAATCCCATGTCATTCCAGTTTCACCTCTATCTACTGGTATATAAACAATACATGAAAGCAAGAGAACCATTGCAGCCTCATCTTCGATACTTCCCATCATAATTTCCCACCAGTAGATCCAAATAATCAAGCTCTTCACATGGAGAGGGCAGAATACAGAAAACAAGTGACCTCACAGTTCGTACAGTATGGTCCATAGAACAAATGAAAGGTGTCCATGATGATGATGTGGTGAGTTCACTAAACTAGGCCCAGATTCATAAAACGACGTCGAAGGGACGATCGAAGAAACCCCCCTAACCTTCTCAATCTGTTTCCCCACGTTCCTCTTCAAATCCTCCATCGCAACCTTCAACTGCTCCAGCTGCCCCACTCCAAGCCCATCAATGGGCCCTTCCCACCAACATCTCCCATTAATATCTCTCCTCAGCTTACTTATCTCTTCCCCTCTCTTCTTCTCCGTTTCCAGCTGATCCATCGCCTCAATCAGCTGGTTGGTTAGTTCGCGCAAGGCGGCGTTGCGGTGGGCCTCCAGTAGCTGTACGGTGGCAGTGGAATTTGGCGGTTGAGGCTGCTCACGTCCGTTGGATGCCTAAGTCAGAAAAACAATGTGTAAATATAGTTTTTTTTTTAATAAAAAGACTTCAGAAGTTAGATCCTCCTTGACTTGTTGATGTCTCAAATGATCCTTTTGCAATTTAATTTGTTCCCTGATGGTATAAACTTTTTGGAATATATAAATTCAATTATAGAGAGAATATAATTTAGGCCCCCACATTGGGAGATTCCTACGTGAGCACTTAAGCTGTTTTATTTACCCTTCAGGGAGAGGAAGCGATCGACGATTGTTCCTACAGAGGGGTGGCTGAAGGAAAAGGCTTTTTTTTTGGCAATTTCAGCACCACAGAGGGTGCAGAGCCCTCTTATTTCTTGGATATGTGGTGAGTTCTGATGCTATACATGATGATGAGAAGATTAGAGCAATCTGTGATTGGCTCCCTCCTAAAACCATCACAGAAGTATGAAGTTTCTATGGTTTAATGACTTTTTATAGATAATTTATTCGTATATTCAGTACCATCGTTGTCTCAATCATGGAGTGCCTTATAAAAGGAAAGTTCGTGTGGGGAGAAGATGCAGAAATGAGTTTTGCCTTGATCAAAGAAAAATTATGTACAATGACAATTTTATCTTTACCCAGTTTTGAGAAGATTTTTGAAGTTGAGTGTGATGCAAGTGGTATTGGTATTGGGGCTATTCTATCCTATAAGGATACTCGTGGCATTCTTTAGCGAGAAGCTGAGAGAGGCATAACATAAACTGAGTGCTTACGATCAAGAGTTTTATGATATTGTTTGTGCTCTCAAACATTGGGAGCATTATACAATTCAAAGAGAGTTTGTACTCTATACCGATCATCAAGCCTTGAATTTTATCAATAGTCAGAATAAGCTGGATAGCATGCACGTTCGATGGACTACTTTCTTCCAAAAATTTCCTTTATTATTCAGCCCAAGTCCGGGACAACCAATCGCGTGACAAATGCGTTAAGTCATCGTGCCAATTTGTTGGTGACGTTGGCTCATGAGATCGTGTGCTTTGATTTCTTGAAGGAATTACATTCGGAGGATGAGGATTTCAAAGAGACTTGGTAAGTTTGCGCACAAAGTCGACCATTAGTGATTTTCATATTTCTGATGGGTTCCTTTTTGAGATAATCAACTTTAAACCCGCAAAACTGGCAAAACCTAAGAAACTACCAGAAGCATAGATTACTGATAACCATGCCATTGGTTACCGGTAACCAGGAATAACCACTACTTGATGTTATCGATAACCTTAATTTATTAATACCTAATACCTTAGGTTACCGATAACCATAGCCATACCAACATTGGGCTACTGGTAACCAATCCATCACCCAGCCAAACAGAGATCTTAGTTACCGATAACCTCACCCACAACAACAATGGGTTATCGATAACCCATCGTGCAGAAGAAACATAAGCATGATTTATGTCAAAGTCCACTAATGGTCAAGTTATACAAGAGTTCATGCATAAGAATTTGAAATGAGTTACAATGTCATCTTGTACAGAGTCTAATGTAAATATTTTTATATTTTGATTCGGGACTAGATTATTGTATAATTTTTATTTTACAATTTGGTTTATTTTTTTTATCTTTCAGTCTTGCAAAACTTTATAATTTTATAATCAATAAAATGGGTTGTTTAATTAGATTAACTGCATAATAGGTTAACATTAATTAACATGGTAGTAATAAATGTAGCATGTCCCCGTCTCCTGAAACCCTCGCATGTAGTAATAAATGTAGTAATAAATGTAGAGAGAGAATGCACTTCCCGTCTCCTGGAAATTTTTGTTTCGTTCCACAGCCTTTGACTGTGGTTGCTGGGCCAATCCTGGCGTATGCGAGGGGTTTCATGAGGGCTGTTTGCGGAAGGAGGCTTGGCGGCGAGGAGGTGAGAAGAGGTGACGAGAGAAGAGATGGAAGGCGGCAGGCGGCGTGGCTAATGGGCAGGGTCTATCGTCGTGAGTGGGAGGAGGCGAGGTGAGTTGGAAGCGGCGGGGTGGGGGAGCAGGCGATTCAAGGTGTTAGCGGCAGAGGATGAGTTGCATTTTTTAACCAGATTTGGTCTATGGTTTTTTGCGAGAGGCTGGTGTGTCTACGGAGGGAGAGGCGGCGAGGCGTGGAGTGGGTGGTGAGGTGCGATGGCGGGGTGTGGAGGAGTGGGCGGTAGTGTGAAGCAGTTCTCATCCCAGATCTGGCGATTTGGTTCGGGGATGGTGGTAGTGGGGGTTGTGGCAGAGGCGGAAAGGGAGTTGGAGCAGCTGACGGAACGGCGGCGAGGAGTGGTGGCAGTCCGAAGTGGAGTCGGCGTCGTGTTTTTGCAGCGGGGGTGTTAGGTGTGGTGTGCGATGGCGGTGGTTGGGCAGCGCGTGGTGGTGGCTTGCTGGGTTTTTCCGAGCGGAGGTAGGGAGACGAGGCTTGTGGCAACGGGGATGTCTGGTGTTTTCTTGCCGGATGTCTCGTCTCGTGTGGTGGTGGGGCGTTGGTTCGGTGTCTTGTGCAGCGGATGGCAAGGATGAGGCGGCGATTAGGTTTGTTTTGGAGAAGGGAGGCGGCTATGAGGTTAAGGTGATAGCAGCATTTAGGGTTTCGGTTGGCAGGGGTCTTTTAGATGGGGATTTGGTTCTAATTTTTATTTTATTTCTTGTTCGTTGGCTGTGTAAGTGAGATGCTGTTTTATTTGTTTTTAGCTGTAGTTAAAGGCTGGTAGGTTAGTGGTGATTGGGTGGTTGTTTTTTGCTGTTTTGTCATTTGTATTCTCGGCTATATCATATTTATATATATTAATAATATTTGACTTTTCAAAAAAAAAACAAATGTAGCATGTCTGTGTCAGATAAACGTATAGGTGTCGCTTTGGTTCAAGGCATGACAGGTGTTTTGTGCAACAAATGAATTAATCCGGAGGTCTAATTGCACTTCTGCCCAGTCTAGAATTTTTCTAAATAATTTTTAATTTGTGGTAATCATTTGCAAGGTTCTCAATATTTTTAGACAATAGACAGACAAGATGGGATGGCACATAAATCCGGTTTTCAAGAATTAGCTTCGTTTACATGTTTGTGAAGAGAGGATCAAATCATAATAAATAAATTAGGACATACTTTGGAAATTTGGAGAGAAGGGTAGAAATTGCCTCTCAGTTTATCCTCAGCTAAAAGTTAATGCACACGTTTGACTTCATACAAGTTTCTGGTAGGTTTATCAGGCAAGACTTGTTCCTGGCCCATGCTTTTATTGCTGAATTTGTATTAGGTTTGAAGTAGTAAGAGTTATATAAAACATGGAAGGAAAAGTAACCATGCAAGAGAAAAAAAGGATTCTAGTTTGGAAATCACTATCTGCTGGAAAAAAAATTGTCACATTCTTATATTCTGTAAACCATGGAACCCATTACACTAATTTGCATTCTTGTTTCTCTTTTCTTTGTTTCCTATGCTCAACCATGCTCAAACTACACTTTCACATCCAATCGAGTCTTCAACTCTTGCACTGACCTTCCATATCTGCAGGCTCATCTCCACTGGAACTACATTCCAACTACTAAAAGTGTTGACATTGCATACCGCGCCAACCAAACTTCTGAAGGGTGGATTGCTTGGGCAATCAACCCTACTAATTCAGGTATGGTTGGATCACAAGCGCTCGTGGCTTTTCGGAACGCTAATGGGAGTATGACCGTTTATCCCACACCAATAACAAGTTACGCTCCTTCAATGGTGGCGGGAGCTCTTAGCTTTAAGGTTTCGAATATCTCGGCAGAGTATTCAGGAAGCGACATGACCATCTTTGCTGTTGTTGGCCCCCTGGATAACGGAACTACTGTGAATCATGTGTGGCAAGCTGGGAGTTCAGTTTTAAGAAACATTCCTCAGATGCATTCAGTATCAGATGAAAATGTTCAATCAATGGGGAAACTAGATTTTCTGTCACGTTAGGAAATAAAAACCAAGGAGCTTAAGTTTGAAGATATTCCATGGCCTTATTTACCTTTGTTTACATGTGAATCCCTTACAAGTAGTAATGAATAAGTTTATGTTTTGTACCAATGTTACTCAATAATTTACTCAAAGTGTGCCTCTTGTTATACAGAATAGATCATCAAAGTAAATATATCAGCAAGAAGGAACTAACAAGATGAACAATTTGAGCATTGCACATTTCAATGCAAACAACCATAGGACATCATAGCCTCTTGCCACTAATAGGGACTGAAAAACGAGTCTCCAGGAAATCAGGCCTGGTTTAGAGACCTATGCAAGCGTAAATATACCCGATAATTGCTGCAGCTCCTCACGCTTAAGGTTTGTTACTTGTAATTCCAAAGTTACCTGACCAAATCGAAAGAAAGAAAAAACATTAGGGATAGGTGAGTCATTCACCAGCGAAGAATGTTAATTCACCAGGAAAACCTGCCATAATTCATTGAAAATATATTGTCAAGAGTTTACAGAAAGCCTCCCAGCCCAAGAATACCACTTCTGTTTTTCTCCTATTTCTTTTGAAATTCGTACGGTTCAAAACGTGCAGTTTGTTAGATTCTCATGCTACGCCATCATGGATTGCTTTTAACAATGTTTGGTAATTACATATTAACAAATAATATTTGAATGCACAAACACACACATACACATGCATAAATATTAATATATTTACATGTGCTCCTATAGACGCTCCCAACTTTATGTTCTTCTATATCCTCCCGCTCCCCTGCACCCGCTTCGTGCAACTAACATTTGGAGTCAATAAGCTCCCACTTTCATATAACAGACACAACAAAGACCTAGATTACTGTACTAGTATCATTCTAGAGTGTATGTAGTGAGAGTAAGCACACCTGTTTAAAAATTTCGCTGCAAGAAACCTCCTTAAATCCCTACACAAAGCATGTGAGGCATTTAGTAAATGAAATAGGATGTTAGATTTAACTGCAAGCCTACATGCCTATGAAGCACATGCACATCTCTTTGTGAATGCAAACATATCAGGTCCTTCCCATCCAACGAAATGACCATTATTCTGTGCAGATGTGGAAATAAGATACCATCCATGCTTGCACTGTGTGCATGAGAGGGGGGGGGGAGTAGAGAGACCAGTTTTTGAAACAGAAGAAGAGAAGCTTCATTTGATTCTCCAATTTTAGCGCGGAAGATATGGATGGAAAAAATTTCAATTGCAAATGCCATCATCATCAGAACTGACTCTTTCCCCAGTCTTTTTCCCCGACTGCCCTAGCAAAAGGGACATGAAATTCAAATTACGAACTATTCACAAAGTTGCGGCTATGAAATTACATAGAGAGAATGGAGGAGATACATTCCATCAACATGTTTATTGACGTGAAAACCTTACTTCATTAATCGAGAAGTTATAAATGCACCCATGCAGAAGCATTGCAGAAATCTTCATCA
>NMUG010001376.1:0-18091 GCA_002855965.1 Monotropa hypopitys | reverse complement strand
TTTGAAAGCTAAACATTCCATGGGAGGTCCTAGGTCGTGATCCCTCTTTCGCGTCGTCATGGATATTGGAGTAGTCTTTTGCAACCTAGGTTGGGTGTTAGAACCCCCATAGCCATTCCGCTTAGTTTACTTTAATTTCCATCTTTTGTGTTTTTCTTAGTTGTAATTCTAAAAATATTGAAAGAAAAGGCTGAGCGTCCTTCCGCTCTCCACCAATTCGCAAATCCAAACCTCTAAACCAAGCAATTACTTCAACTCCGATATTTCCCTATGGACCGACCTCAAACTTGCCACTCTACTAGCTAGAGTAGTATTTTCTTGTTTATAAATTATTAATGTCTAACTAAGGGTTTTTCCGTTAATCAACGACCAGGAAAATCCTATTAGCATTTTTCGAATGCATATTGTGGTCTAGACTTGGTGTGAGTTTAGTGCCATACCATGTTGTTTGGGCTTGGCATTTGCACATTTTGGCGTGTATGGGTGCATGAGTACTTTCTTGGTTATGTGATATACGTTTGACGTGATGAATTAGTTTGAGAAGAGTTACCGTCCAGGGCATCTCAAAGCAAATCACCAAGGTCATACGGTTACCACACTAGGGCGTGTGTGTTTGGCCATCTCCTCCATTTTGTAGGCTCCTTTGCCGATAACTTTGGTGATTCTGAACGGACCCTCCCAGTTGGGCATGAGCTTCTGCTTCTTGCTTTTCAAGACCACCTTCCCGAGCACTAGTTTATCTGGTTTGAATATCCAGAGGCGTACATTTTTGTTGAAGCCCCTGGCTACCTCTTGTTGATAGGAGGCCAGTGTGATCCTGGCAGACTCCCTTTTTTCCTCTGCGAGATCCAGGTCGGCAGTCAGGGTAGAGTCATTGGTTGGTTGCTCAAAGTGTTTTGTCCGGATGGTGGGGAAGCCTGCCTGTATAAGGATGATGGCCTCCACGCGGAAGGCCATGGAATAAGGTGTCTGGCCAGTTGATAGACGTGGTGTGGTCCGGTAGGCCCAGAGTATATGTGAGAGATCTTCTTCCTATTTCCCCCTCTTCGACTCCAGCCTCCTCTTGAGTCTGGCGGAGATGGTTTTGTTGGATGCTTCGGCCTGACCGTTGCATTGTGGATAGTAGGGGGTGGAGTTGAAGAATCTGATGCCGAGCTCGTCGCATATATTTAAGACAAGGTCACTAACGAATTGAGTGCCATTGTCTGACACTATAGCGCAGGGCACACCGAATCTGGAGATGACATTCTTCCATATGAAGCGCTTGATACCGGCAGCTATGATGGTGATGAGGGTTTCAGCCTCAACTCATTTGGTAAAGTAATCCGTTGTTGTGATGAGGAATTTGAATCCGCCCGGAGAAGTTGGGAGCTTGCCAATGATATCGATGCCCCATTGGGCAAATGACTAAGGACTTGTAACTGGCTGTAGGTCCTTAATCGGACAGTGGATTTCCGGAGCAAATAATTGGCACTTGTGGCATGTTCTGACGTAGTCTTCAGCATCCTTCCGCATCTTCGGCCACCAGTACCCCTGAGTGATTGCTCGATGGGCTAGAGAGCACCTGCTGGAGTGACACCGCCCACTACCAGAGTGTAACTCTTGTAGGATTCCTAGGACTTGAGATGGGTGGATACAGAGCAGATAGGGGCCGGTCCTGGACCATCGATAAAGGGCCTCCGTTGGAGACATCCAGAAGTTTGCTTCCTTGCAACGGATACGATGTGCCTCTCAACGACCCTCTGGCAAAGTATCTATTTTGAGGAAGGACAGTACTTCATCCATCCAGCTAGGTCCGTCGGATATGGTGTTCACCTCTATGACCGGAGGCTTGAAACTTGGCTATGATATAATGCCGAAAGAGATTGACCGCTGTCCGGAGGGAGCACAGGCGGAGGCCAGCTTGGCGAGGGTGTCGGCATAGGAGTTGTATTCCCTGGAGATCTGCTCTATCCAGAAGGTCTTGAATTTTTGCATTTCAGTGATGGCGGAGCTGAGGTACTTGCACATCCTATCATCCCTGGCACCGTACTCTCCGATCAATTGATTGACGACCAGCCGAGAGTTGCTGCAGATGAGGATGTCTTCAAATCTAATATTGAGGGCAAGACGTAGTCCAGAGATCAAAACTTCATATTCTGCTTCATTATTGGAGGCCGTATAGTCGAAGGACATGGTGTTTTCATGTGTAATCCGCCCTGGAGAGACCAGAACAATGCCTGCACTGGAGTCCCTATTGTTTGATACACCGTCAACATGCAGTCTCCAAGTGTCCCCATGGAAGAGCTGCCATTGTTCTGCCGGATGCTGGGCAAAAGTGCCAGAGCATCGTGGAGGCGGAGCAACAGATGAGGAGGCATCCTGCAGATCGTTGTCATTGGCCGAAGACCCCGCCGGGGCTTCCTGAGGGACACCCCCCGGAGAGAATTCTGCAACGAAGTCGGCCAGCACCTGGGCTTTGATGGCCGTCATGGGCTGATATTTAATATCGAAGTTGGCCAGTTTGACCACCCATGTTGAGATCCGATTGGAGAGGTCAGCCTTCTAGAGGACTGCCTTTAGCGGGTGCTCCATCAACACCATGATAGTGTGCTACTGGAAATATGGAAGGAGTTTCCTGGAAGCAGAAACCAAGGCAAAAGCAAGTTTTTCAACTGGTAAGTACCTATTTTTGGCAGAAAGGAGAGTCTTGCTGGTGTAGTAGACCGACTGGTGCTCCGTCCCTTCAGCTCGGCAAAGAACGGAACTGACAACATGTTGAGAGACGGCTAGATAAAGGAGGAGAGGCTCCATGTCCTTCGGCGTGACTAGTACCGAAGGGTTGGAGATGTACTGTTTCAGCTACATAAGGGCTTGATCGCACTCCTCCGTCGATTTGTAGCTACACCGGCTAGTCTTGATTGCTTGAAAGAATGGCCGACAGAGATCTGATGACTAGTTGATGAACCTGTTGAGGGTTGCCGCCATGCCAGTCAGCCGTTGGACTTCTTTGATGGTAGATGGAGGCCTCAGGTTGGACACTGTAGTGACCTAGGAGGGGTCCGCTTCTATTTCCCGACTGGTGACAAGATAGCCAAGGAACTTGCCGGACCCCATACCGAAGGTACACTTCTCGACATTGAGGCAGAGCTTGTGCCTTTTCAGGATCTAGAAGACTTCTGCGAGATGCCGGATGTGATCGGACGAGAGCTTGCTCTCAATGACCATGTCATCGATATAGGCCTCCATGGTGTCTCTGATTTGCCGAGAGAACATCCGTGAGACCATCCGCTGGTAAGTGGCTCTGGCATTTTTGAAGCCGAGATCTGGTGGTAGCCCCTGTAAGCATCCATGAAGCTAAGTCTCTAGTGTCCGGCAGTAGCGTCGACTAGCTGATCGATCCTGTCTAAAGGGAAGCAGTCCTTCGGGCAGGCATCATTGAGGTTGGTGTAGTCGACACAGATTCACCACTTGCCAGACTTCTTCTTGATGACGACCGTATTGGCCAGCCATGTGGGGTATTGGACTTCTCGAATGGAATTAGCTTCCAGCAGCTGGTCCACTTCCTTTACGACTGCTTGGGTGTGTGCCGGAGAGAAGCGCCATGGTCTTTAGACGATGGGGTGTTGGGAGGGATCAACGTTCAACTGATGGCAGATGAAGCTAAGATAAAAAAATTGGGTATAAACAAAACCCGGGCCCGAAATAACTGAAATAACTGAACAACATCACGGAAGCCTACTACATACTACTGAAAATGAAACTAAAATGACAACATCTACTATATAAAGAAAAGAGAACCTCTGACAACACTCCTGCAGCCTGAAAGGTGGATCACTTTAACTGCGGTCACCTAAAATCGTGTAAAAACACATCAGCACGATGGCGTGGTGAATATATAAGAACAGAATAAATAGGAAGTAAAGCGTGTGACAAAATTCTTTTATTTCAAACATTTTCCTTTTCTTTCCAAAAATTCTCTTTTCAAGAAATAAAGTTCTTTCTTTTTATCACAAAATCTTTATAAGAATAGATCATTTCTCTTTATTTCTAAAAGTGTAAGTAAACAACTTTTCCAACATTTCCTTTTCAAATTCTTTTCCATTGGATCCCATATTGATCCATATCTATCATAAGATCGAAGTAAAGATCTTTTCACAATTCACTTTTCTTGCCTTCCATTTATATATAATATATATATTCTACTACTATAGCCATGAGTCATTCAAATCCGTTGACCAACGTTATTTCCAGATCTGTCGCCCAAATAAAACATCCGTGATGAACATATAGGTAATGAGTTTCGGGGGCCGCTCCACCTCCCAGTGGTAAGGTACTAGCACCCAACCTCCAGGTGCATATATATAAATTGAATCTCATTGCCTTATAGGCCAGTAACAACTCTTTGATATAAACCCCGAGATAGGTTTCAAGGCTATATAAGTATGATACTGAATAAGTATGACAAAATATTTTTTAAAGTAAAAATAAAAACCTTTTTCCATATTCTTCCTTCTTTCCAACTTTCTCAATAAAAACCTTTTTCCATATTTCTCCTTATATCCATCGTTTCATATGTGATACTTTTCGTAAATCCTCTTCCTTTTCTCAAAACACAAATTTTATAGGAAAGCCTTTTTAATATGAATTACTAACTTATTTATAAAGTTCTAGGATATACTCACAATGATTATGCGATATTCTTCCCTTTTTCTGCAGCTGAGGATGGTGATAGATTTTCTGAACCTATTTAAACAATAATATTAAATTAGGAACATAATACATTTATTTTATTAAATATTCTGTTTTTTACAAAATTCTATGATTTTCATCATTTTCTGCTCAATATTCATAAAAATGCTTAGATATCGGTATCTTAGACTGCTAAAGATATCGGTATCTAAGGACAGACAAGATACTGGTTTGAAAGGTTAGAGATACCGGTTTCTGACATTCTGCTGAGATATCGGTTTCTAGGCCATTAAGATATCGGTTTCTAAGATTTAAGGATACTGCAGTGCATTTGAATTAAGATACCGGTATCTAAGGAATCTAAGATACCAGTTTCTAGGGAAATCCTAAGATACCGATTACTAAAATCTAGGATACCGCATGGCCTTAAGTACTGAGATACCAGTATCTAAGGAATCTAAGATATCGGTATCTAGGGTTTTCTGCAAAACTTCGAGATAGCTTCAATAGAGGTTCTGGGGGTCGAAAACCCATCAATACTCAACCAAATTCAATGATATAAAATCTTATATACTCCTATAGACGATTACAACCTATTGCACGAGTTTAATCATGAAAAATACCTCGATTGATAGTGCTACAAAATGATTTCGGATTTTGCGAAGAAGGAGATCTTGAACATGGCACTGTTCACCTTCTTATTTGATGAGAACTTCGAATTTGAGCTAATCCAACCCTCACAACAACTCTCCTATGTTTTACAACACTCCTCTACTTCTCAATTGATTTTTCTCTTGCTCACAAAAATCAAATTTGATGTTTACAGTGGGTTTTGGTAAAGTTTCGGACTGATATGTATTGGTTGTGTACATATAGCATTGATATAAAATGGCAGCCATTGATATGAACGAAATTGACACTTGGATACTGATTTTGATTAGGTTTAGGACAACTCATCCATGCAAAAACTTAGTTTGTATCGAATCAATACGTGTACAGGAGTTCCCCCATCGTCTTCTCTGCCAAGCTGTTCCAACTCCAATTCTCGAAGTCCAAGATATCGGTATCTTGGGCTTCCAAGATATTGGTATCTTGAACCATTTTTCCTAAACTTTGAATTTTTACACTTTAATCCCTAAAAAAACTCCAGAAAAATTCCTAAAATTCTTATTTGATATTTTCAAGCTTTTAATTTTTTTTGGATATTTTTATTTAATTTTTATTTTACTTTAATAATTATATTCCCTTATTAAAGTCTTATTAAATCCTTAATAATTTCTTAATTAGATGATTATGCTTAATTAATGAGAACATGTTCTACATGTCCTTTAACTTGGAAGGTGTTTGTTGAGATTATGCCAAGTCATGGCTAAAATCTATGCTTAGGTGGTGCTCTGGTTAGTAGATCTCTCTTGTGATTTTGTACCAAGTTAGTTGGTACGTTGAGGTGTGATTGATGATAGTGGTATCCTGCCCTTATTCGGGTGTTAGAGTTGTCCATGGAGCATAGCTTGAAATTGTTCGAGGATTCCTTTAGAAAGCCTCTATGGCTGATCTCTTGGTCATTTTATTTGGGATTGAGGAAGTATGTGTGAATGTAGTCGAAACGGATGAGGATGATTGATATGATTGAAGATGGTGATGGGTGTAGTGCTTGATGATAGTGAAATATCTTTGGTTGAGTAAGGTTGAGGAAATAAATTGGAGTAATGCTTCTATAGTTCATTGGTATCTTGAAAGTGGGAAAGGATCAAGTTAGTGACTTGAGGCAGTTAGAGTTGTCATGGAGAAATCACGAGTTGTGGTGTGCCATCGTTGGGAGTTGGATTTTTTGTTGGATGATTTGGAGATTAGACTTATGTCTTAACCACCTTGGTTCTCTCACTTGTGAGGTGCCATTTGGGCTAGTGGTATTCAGTTGGGTTGTGGAAGTGGGACCTGATTCCCTTTTTCCTTTAGGTTCTGGTACGAGGTGTATAGGACGGAAACCTTCTCCGTTAAAGTGATGAATAAGCACAAGAAGGAAAAAATATGGATGTGATAATTTGATGGAATGATTGGTGAGGTTCCTAGGCTATAGATGGCTAAAGGATGAGTCATCATGCATAATCCTTCTTTCTATATAACTTAATCTGGATCATCATGTTTTGCCAAAATAGAGTTGGTTGGATTCTTGAGGTGTCTGAATTAGTGATGAGTGTTGAGGGAACTTTGTGGATTTCTGGAATAGGTTGTGTGGGCCATTTTGGTGTTCGACGGTGGTTTGGGGTTTCGATGAAGGTAAAGTTGGTGTCACTTGGTGACTTAAAGATATGGATATGAGCGGTGGTTGGAATCATTGATCCAGAGGATGGATACCCATTTGGTTTGTCTGTGTTTTGGTGGTAAAGGTTTAGCCCTTTTAGTTTGGAAGGTGAGGATTTGGTTCAAGGACATTGAATAATTAGCACGTTGGTGTGCATGAGAGCCTCTTAGGAGATTGTTTGAGGAAGAGATGTAGTTACACCCTAAGTGTGAGATCGTGATTAGTTTGGAGTTAGTGGCTGTGGGATTATGATTTATGGTGTAGTTGGTTCTTTTTCATTCCTATCCTTGACCATGTCAGTTATGGAATGTCGTTGGTTGCATGTCATTCTTAACTTGCTGTCTTTACTTCATCCATAGGTGTTGGATTGGTGAGTGGAAGCCATCCCTTAGTTGTTTCCCATCTCTTCCATTCCCGTGAGTTTATGTGAAGTGAAATGTGGCTTCTATCCATCTTTGTTCGGGATGTTGATGGTACATGTTCATGCCTTATCCTAATCGGTATTAGGATACCTGATTTGTAACGATCTATATTTCCAAATTTTATTTCTGGAATTTGATTTGCCTTTGAATCAAATTGTGAATCTTGATTTACTCTTTATCTCAAAATCTCATTGCGATTTTGAGGTGGTTGACCCTATAATATGGTATAGGGTTCGATTACGAATCCAACGCAACTTGAATCATCTCAATCGGAGTCCATATAAAGAAGTTATGCATGTTATAAGTTTTCTCCATTTTGGGCAAAAGCTGTCCATAGAATTTCCCGAGAGTGTGGTTATCGATAACAGAGCTTTCATGTTATCGATAAATGGTTGTTGATGGAACCCCTTAGTAATACCCGCGCGTGTAGTTATCGATAACAGACTCCCCATGTTATTGATAACCAGCTGCCGTGTGTATGGTTATCGATAACAGGCTCTTCAGATTATCGATAACTGTCTGTTCTTTGAACCCTTTATTATTTTTCTGTGAGTATGGTTATCGATAACAGACCCTTCCTGTTATAGATAATCGGCCTGCGTAGAGCAGTTTTCGGAAAAGTTCAGTGGGGACATTTTTATCATTTCCCACCCTTTTTACTCAACCCTATAGGCGTGTATCCCCCAAAAATCAGTCCATAACTGATTTTCTAACTCTCTCTACCTCCCTACACTATCTCACTCTAAACCCTCTCCCTTCTCTCTACCATTGGGAGCCTCTCCAAGCCTCCATTGGAGTTTTAGCAAGGAGAAAGGTTGCTCCCTGCGGTAAGGGCTTTCCGGCAACCTAGGTATCAAAGTCATCCCCCAAAATTTCCGGGTAAGTCATTCTCAAGAGTGGTTTTCTCCTGATGGTTCTTTAGAGACCTTGATTCTCCTTGACTTCCCCTTCCCATTGATGTGCATAGGTTCGTCGGTGCCAAAGATTTTGCGGTTAGGATTTCCGCCATTATTGGAGCTTGAGGTAAATATGCCTCTATCTTTTGTCCGTGTAATTATGTTAGGCCATTAAATTGTTTTACACAATTAAAATCAAAGGTTTTCTTAAAAACCCATGTTTTGGAAATTATGAACTCTACATGTTTGATAAAATGAAAGTGAATCCACCCTTGCATTGGATTAGAGTGTTCTTGATGGGTGTAAAAATTTGTGATAGTCAATTGATGTTCGGGACTCATAATTGAATTATTGGAGTTTGATGGAAATTTGGGGGTTTTGTTCTAGATATTTAATTTAGTGGAATTGAGCGGTGATCTTGGGCCCGCTAGGTGTTTGATAGAATGCCTGAGAGGCTTACGTGTGTAATTCACGATTTCGTAGAAGTGTTGGTTCTTGGTTAGGCCCTTGTGTGTGGCCTTGGATGAATTTGAGAGGTTTTACTTAGGCTCTTGGGTGTGTAGCCTTGAGTTCTTGATTAGGCCATTGTATGTGACCTTGAGCTTATGAATGAGAAGTTGGGTGATCAATTAGGTGTCCTTGGTGAGTAGGACCCTTGTGTGCACTCGTGCACAATAGGTGTTCGGTGAAATGCCTTGGTGAAGAGAATTGGGTATTTGTGTGTGAATTCATCACACTAGACTAGGGAACTCGTTCCTAGGCTATTGACACATATGGTGAAAGTGTTTAGGTAAATTCATCACCCTCGATTTGGGAACTCGCCCCTCGTAGGCAAATTCGTTGCCCTTGATGGAGAATTCGTCTCCTTGATTCGTACTCGAAAATCTACTCAATTCACCTATATTAAACAACCAACCTTAAATAACCTAAATTGTGAATGTGGTGTGGGTGACCAAACGATGTGGTCCTTGATTGTTGTGAGATAGTGCATCCCTCGTGGCACTTCGCATATTCGGTGCATTTCTCGTGGCACCTCGCGTAATAGTGCATCCCTCGTGGCACTTTGTGTGTGATGGTGTATTCCTCGTGATACCTCGTATGATAGTGCATTCCTCATGGAACTTTGACGTGAGTGAGTCTATCCTTGTCCTCTCCAAGGAGACTCTAAATCGATCCCGAGCTTAATGGTTTTACAAATTGGTTTTTAAAATATAGTCCGCATTTGGGGTAAGCCGGTCCTTATCTAGTGAGGCGACCGAGACTCGTGCGACTTGGTTTCAAAGTGATGTTAAGCCGGGAGTTGAGCAAACCATTTAAACAAAATAATAAATTCACCAACGTGCACCTTTATGTATATATATAGAGGATAGTCGGATACGATACGGTTTTGTGGATTGCAATGTTTGGCTAAGTCGTGGAATTAGCTAGTTGGTGATGTTTGGCTAAGTCGTAGAATTAGCTAGTTGTCGGTGTTTGGCTAAGTCATGGAATTAGCAAACAGTGAAAGCGTGGTTCTTCATGGATAGTTGAAGGCATTGGCATTGTAGTAGATGGGTTGTGTTCTTGGGAGTGCCCTCCCTAGACAGTGTAATGGTTTACCATGTCGTCGTAGTCGTGGTTGTGGTCCTTGGCCCTTATGGCCTTTGTACTAGTGCGTGTTGCCTAGTTGTGTAGATGGGGATACTTGGTAAAGAGAGGGTTGTGACTTAGATTATTATTGGCCTTGAGTTAAGTCAAAGGATTGGGTTGTCTCTTAGTATGCTTGTATCGGTAAAAGTCTTGGTTATGCTTATACGTCTTAGCTTGGTTAGTGACTTGGTAGTGGTGTCGAGATTGTGAGAATATTGTCATGCTTGGGATTGCATTATAGGGATTCACACCACTTGCACATGTCACCATAGTTACATTTGCACTTGATAGGTGCATATTTGCTGGGTCTTTATGACTCAACCTTCTTTTTACAGTTCTTTGCAGGGTTGCTTGGTTTGGTTGCTCGTAGCCGGGGTTGGCTTAGGCTTGCTCTACTTTCTTTAGGTGAGAAGCATTTTATAGTACTTCATTTTCACATCATTGTAATAATTCCCCTATTTTCCCCTTGTAGTCCACGGGCATCCCCTTTATTTAAAGAGTTGACATATCTTTTCATGCAAGCAAGTTTTATATAAAGGTATTGTTGTATTCCCATTCCAAGTATGTTCCAATTGTAAAATTTTTATAAAGGAGTGGTTTTATTATTCATGGCCCCTTGTTTACATGGTTTGGTAATTGGTGATTAGTTTTATTTCCATTTCAAAAAAATGGTTTGAAATTTCGGGGCGTGACATGATTTCTGGGCGATGTGTGAGTTGACTAGCCCTTATCATCATGTGGCACATTCTTGATCTTCTTGTGTCATATTGACGTTGGTTGGCAACAATGGGAGAAGCCCATTGCTTTGAGGAATTCTTGACTTATTCTTACAAAGATCTTGATGTCGTTCTGATTCATCATTGTATCCTTATTGATGATTCATTGAAATGATGCAAATTCGTTGTGTCCGGTTGAGCTATTGTTGGGATATTCATCTTGTGTGATGCGATCTACCTACTCCTTTATGTTCTCGTCTTCTCGAAGTCACAGAAGCGTGAGTTCAGCTCTTGACTCACTCCTAGCATGTGCTGATGTGGAAGAGTTGTCAATTTCCATTCTCTCTTTTCGTGGGAGAAGAGGGTGGGATCCTATGGAGTTGCCCCATCTTTCAATTATATCCCTATCTCGTGCACTCTCGCTTATATACAATATTCTCTTGTGGACGTTCTCTTCTTGCGATACCGTTCTGCGAATCTGATTTGCTATCATCTCTCTTATCCTCTTGCCCCTCGGGTGATTGAGCACCTCGGAGTTGAAAGAGTGTCTTCTATTGGTATTTTGTCTTTGAGGGTGTGTGATGTGGTTGGTTTGAAGGATGGTGAGTGATGGTATTATGGCTGGTCGGTGAGGTGGAATTGTGTTCGTATTGTGCAGCTGTGTTAAGAGTTTTGGGTAGAGAGTATGTCTCTTTGGGTCGACTGTACCGACTTAGTTATATAGGGATATTCAACATGATCGGGTGTGTACGTAGTCCATGTCATGTGGAGTAGGAATGACTAACAAAAATTGATTTGAGAAGGCGACTGGCCAGCGCATCTTAAAACAAACTTCCATGAGTCATTCCGGTACTGTACTAGGTATGTGTGTGGGTTTGGTTGTGTGTGAGAATTGGAGTCTGTTCAGAGTTTGGTGGTTGAGAAATGTCCAGTGTGTGGTTAATTTTGGGGTTTGTGTGATTGCTTGTGTATCTATCTATAAGTATGTGGAGTGATATAAGAACTATGGAAGAGGTTTGAGAATTCGTGTTGTCTATTGGGTCAAGTGGTTGACCATATTGGTAATGGTCATATAGTTCATCCCATTGGTTCGTCTCTTTGATAGTAATTGGTTCTAAGTTCCATATCAGATCCAAGCTCGATGTTATGACTCCTTTTTCCATACCGTATTAGCGTGTTTGTATCATATTGGCATGTGTCGTTGGTTCTCGATGATTAGATTTTGAGGAGTTAGAGAAAGACTATTTGAATGCGAGAGTTTTCTTTGTGGTATTCTTATGGCAAGGTCTTTGACTTTCCCCTTATTCTCCAAGTACTTTTGCTTGGTGAGTGATCAAATGTTGTGAAATGTAGCGGAAGCGTGGTGTTTTCCTCCTTTCGCCGGGTTCTTTTTTCCTTGGTTTGACATCTCTTGGTGACTGTGCATGTCATTCTATCGTATCCTTGTTGTGGATATATTTTATGGTTGGTTATGGCTTGAGATTGGGGTCGAGTTGGTTGTCCTCCCCCCTTGATTTTCCTTGAAATCATAGCACCCTTTTTGTTATTTAGGTAAGTTGTGATTACAGGAATGCTTATGAGAATGTGAAATTCGGGTTTTTCCTCGTATATTCATCTTGTTGGATTCATATTTGGCTCGATAGCCTCCTTCGAAACCGTTGATTCTTGGTTTGATACTATTGATGTTGCGTGTATTGCAAATTTTGTCTTCGTCATCTATCTTCATGCATATAAATTTTGAGGACGAAATTTTGGCAAGGGTGGTAGTTTCTCACACTCTGAAAAATTTATATCCTTTTCCCTTATAAATTCTGGATATTTTATGGATTTTCCATATTTTCCCTTGGTTATATCTCAGATTTATTAATCCTCGGGTCTTCCCAAGACATGTCTTTGGGTTGTGTGAGGTTTAGGAGGCTCAGGAAAGCATTCAAGAGTGTCAATATACATTCAGGGTCTTGCAATGTCCATCCGGCAAGACCACATTTCAAAATACATAGCTCTCCCCCCCTCTATTTCGATATGCATGAACCACTCATCCACCTGCATTTCGATATGCAAGGGTGCGGGTGGCACTGCATTTTAATGCATTCCGATATGCACATGGGATGCATATCGAAATGCATACTCTCTGGCCAGCCTTCTCTTGAAAGCATTTCGATATACACATGGGGTGTATATCAAAATATAGGCATGCTATCTCTGCTGTTTGATTGTATTTCGATATGCACATGGGGTGCATATCGATATGCAAGCTCTCTGATATACCCTCCCCTGTCTGCATTTCGATATACACATGAGGGTGTAAATCGAAATATGGGTCCTCTAGTTCGCAAGCCTTCTTTGAATTTTGATATGCATAAGCAGTGCATATCGATACGCACCCTTATTCTTCTTTGGTAGATCATATGTATATCGATATACATATTGGTGTATATCGATATACACCTCATTACGGGAAAATTTGGGAATGGGGTTTGGGACTCATTCATATACCCTCTCCTCTCAATCCTAACACTTATACACTCACAACACTCATACACACACAGCCGTAACCCCTCCCCTCTATCTCTCTAGACATCTCTCTCTCTCTCTCTCTCTCTCTCTCTCTTCTCTTTCACTTCTCTCTTCCATCTCTCTCAAACCATAAAGATTTGGAGGAAACCTCTTTCACTAACGATACTCTACGCAACATCCTATACACATTCATGGTCTTGGATCGTGCATTGGAGCAAAACCCTCACCTAGGATTTCTTGGATCTTCACTTAAGGTCGGGATTTCAATACCTCTTATTTCTATTTTTGGTCTTCTCTCTTCCCCCTAACATTTTTCTAAAGAAATTATATGTTTTACGAATTTGAGTTTGCAGGGTTCATAAACCCTTCAATTTCTTGGGTTCTTGGGTCTATTTATACTTTATTGTGCTCCCCACGAACTTAATTTCTAGATCCCGTGGTTATTTTGGAAAACCCCAATTTTTATAAAAACCCTAGATTTTTCTCTCTCTAAATTGTTGAATAATTGGGGATAGTGTAGATTTACTTGTGATGTTGTGATAACGGGATCTAGGGAGTGTTTTGACACATTGAAATCTCATAATTAAAAGATTGTTTATAAAACTCATGTTTTGGGTAAATGTATAGGATTAGGAGGTGTTTGCCATAATCTAGTTGAATTGAGAATAAAAATGAGTTGAACATATAAGTGGCCTTAAAACGTGAGGGATTATCTAGGTTGGCTATATATGGAAAATTTATTCCCCGAGAATTTCGTTGCCTGAGTGGTTGATTTTGCACTCACGACATTGCACAATGGGGGCTTGACTGGGCTATCCCGACGGGTCGGGAAGAAACTAGGAATTTATATGGTTAGTTTAGGTGACGGGATACTAACGCGGAAATAGCCAAAACCTAATAACTCTTTGATGATATTGATATTGTTGGTTCCTTGAATTCGTCAAGGTTGGCACCTAGTACTCCACTGATTTCGTCAATGTGCAGGATATGGTGATTTATAAACTTATCTACTTGATTTTGTCAAGTTGAGCAATTTTGGAAAGATTTGGAAATTTACTAGTTTTATCTTCTTTGATTTGTCAAAGTAGAGCACCTTGGAAAAATTATCACACTTTGGTCTTGAGTAATACAACGATGGTTTTAAGTCAAATGTTTTGGAAATGGATCCCTATGCATGCATATTTTATATTCCCTGCCCTAGCACACATGCACTCCAATTTTAGAGATATTTGGATATAGATTTCTCTACTAGGATATTGCCTAACCCTCTATTTTTAGCTACCGAGTTCGATTTGGATCGGAGCTGCATATTCTGGATTCTTTGCCGGGCATTGGAGCAGGAATTCATAGTAGTTGATAAGTTGTCTTTCTTTACCATTTATTGTACTTTTCTTTCTTTTATTCCTGGCTGTAAATCATAAGAGTTTTGTTATCATTATTTACTTCAGTGCATGTGAATGTACCATTTGTATTCTTTTCATTCGTCATGTAATTATAGGAAATAATGGATGGTAGTTACTTTATTTTGCACTTGATGATTCTATATTCATTTTAAAAAATGGTTTAAAATTTTTGGGTTGTTACATATAGTCTACATAAGAAATTCAAAAAACTTGAGGAAACCAAGGGGAAGTGTTTGCTAGAAGCCATCCACCTATTGGAGTAAACATGGAACAATGGATGGACTTAATTGATAAGAAGTGGACTAATCCAAATTGGAAGGTAACCTTTATTGGCACATTTCAATAGTTTCCTTAAATATTGCATTGTTAATATATTGTGCTGGAACTTATAGGATCAATCGAGAAAAAACACTAAAAATAGGGACAAATTGAAGACAAAACAAAGACGTGGGTCGAAAACGATTCTAGTTAGAGTTCACGAAAATATATGCTTTATCAAAACTCATTTTCTTTTATTTATAGAAGAATTTACTTCTTCAATAAAAAATTAATTTATTGGTTGAAAAACAGATTACATCACATAATGGCAAGCTTCCAAACTTGCCAGAATTTTATAAACCAAATCATTACAATGCCTCAACAGATGAGTGGATTGCTCCAGAATGCCAGACAAACTATGTATGTCTAAATTGTTTGATTTTTTGAAAGGTAATTATTGTATCTCATCTTTTACTTATATTATTCCATCACTTATTTAAAAATGCAGGAAAGAATGGTACAAATAGAGTTGGGACATAGTCAAGTGGGCAAAGATCCACCAACTCACGAGCATTTATCCGTCAAGGTCTTATTGTCGAGGTTAGGCTACGTGAAAGGTCTAGGCTTGCATCCTTCTTCAACTATTAGAACTACAACTGGATCTGCAACGACTAATGAATATATGTGGCATGCCTTGAGAAGAAGATAGAGGTACAAAATGACAAAATAACAGAGCTTCTGGAGTCAAATAAGGAACAAAAAGCAATAACATCTAAAATGATGGAGTTTTTTGAGGGAAAATGGTATATTGAAGCATTTAGGAGTGCAGACATATCATCCATTGAGTGACTGGTTAGTAATTCTTGTTCATCTTCTCCATGTCTTCTTCATTACATTAATTTCGTGAATAAGACAGTTCAAGAATCGAACTTTACCCAAGTAGACAGTTTACTTTTTAAACTTTTATAGGTCCCATAGAATAGATTTTCAATCAAACTTTTTTCGTTCCTTTTACTCTTTTATCATTCTATTACATATTGAGGTTCTAGGAAGCAGTGCTATATATGTGTGTTTTTCTGACTTGGATACATGATATTTTTTAAACTTTTATATATGTGTTTTCGTGAACCTGCTTGTGTATAGTTTTGATGTTTTGAGTACTTCACTGGTCTTGTTAAATCAGAGTGAATCAAATCACTTCATCCTATTTCTACCATTTTCTTATTGTATACTGATGTTCTACTCTTGCGTGCAGCCACACTTTCAAAGTGTTCTTGTATATTGATTTTCTGTTCATATGACAACAGATCATGTGAATCGAAACAAGCAAACAAGAAGTTAATGGAAAGATGCATTGAAGATGCAAATCGAATTATTTTGGAAGATTCCTATGATACTTTTTTGAGAATAAAGAAGAAGGCTAAGTGTTGTATTTTACATTTTGGTTATAAGACGCAAAATTCATTTTGATGCGGTATTTTGATGGCATACTCAGGTTGATATTATTATATTGGATCTATGTAAATTTGTTAAATTTATGCTACAGTGATATTTTGAAATTCAACGAAGAATGTGGTTTTACTTTACTTTACTGTTGTCGAGGATTTAGGATGTTTTTTTTATGACTCAAGTGTCCGTGCCAGCTTACGTGCACCACGACTAATCCCGGGGGAACTAATTCCAGCGCCAGCTACTGGGGCCCCCCGCTTAAAGCCAGAGTTTCGCTCTGTGCGGCTAACCCAAAGGAGATGATATTTCTAAGGAAATGGATATGAAATAAACTTTTTAATAAATGTATAATTAGCGACAAAAAATTCTCTCAAAACGTAAAATTTGTCTTCAAATGCTAATTACAATTTTTGAGAAAATATTTTATGATGAAAAAATTTGTCTTTAAATGCTAATTACAAAATTTGACAATATTTTATGATGAAAATTTTTCTTTCTAAATGTTGACACTGAATTTTGGCAAAATATTTAGTGAAGAAATAATTTCTCTCTAAATGTGAGAAAGTTTAGGAGAAAAAATATCTGTCAATAAATGTTAATAATGAGTAGATTTTGTGACAAATAGTTTTCTTACTAAATAAAAGGACATTTGGAGGCGAAATATTTCGTCTCCTATTGAGTACACTTAAATTTTAGGTGACGAAATTGTGACCCTTATGCGACGAATATTTTCGTCGACGTTTATGAAGTTTAGGCGACAAAATGTTTTTGTCCCAAAAATCTTTTGGGACAACTTATAGGAGATGAAATTTGATGGTGAAATATTGTCTCTAAATATTTTGGCAACAAAAAAGATATTTTAGGTGAAATTAAATTCATCTCCAATGTCCCAATTTGTTATAGTGCAAAGTCAACCATTCAAAGCTTCCGCAATAATTGTCTTATTATTTTTTATGAATTGCGTCTTAATTAGTTGATGCAAGTTGCAACTACCTATGTGATTACATCACTGGTGAGCTCCTTGGTTTCCCGGAACCCCCCATCCCCACCCCCCAAGTTTGACTAGCAGGGTAGTTATATCACCATCTATATTAAATCCTTCGAGGTTGCTTCTCTCTTTCTGAAAACCAAGGTACAAGGGAGGAAAGGCAAGGAGAGGACGATCAACACTGGAAAGGAAATACAATGCTAGGTGAATCTAGTGATAGCTGGGTGCAATACCTTGATCCTTATCAGCTCATCCCTGAAAAACCCTTGAGCCCGCCAACTAGTTCTGTTTCTAGTGCAGGAAATGAACTTCGCTTGAACAACAAGGGTTCCGTATCGAAGAAATCTGTTCGAAAGCGGTCTAGACCATCAAAGAAGTCGACGCCAATCACCCATCTCAATGCCAACACCGCCAATTTCCGGGCTTTGGTGCAACAATTCACCGGCTGCAGGCCGAGCGCCACCACCACCCTATCTTTTTCCACGCCTGGAAATGGTCCGGTCAGCTTAAATTTTGCGACTAATCCAACCAAAGTCCCGCTTGGATTCGATAACGACTTTGAAAATACTCCGTCGACTCAGCAACATCACCAACATCAGCAGCACCAACATTTGCAAGAGCATCAATCCATGTTATTATTTGAGAAAAATAATGATATTCTGGGAGATATTGATTATACTTCAAGTAGCCGTGGTAATCCTGTCCCCAATATGCAGACTGTGGAAGATTTTCTCTTGGAGAATAGTTTTTGTACGAACTCATGGGAGAGATTGATTGATTAAATCAAACTATGCTAACGATTTTGTTTTGGTGAATTCTAGATACAACCAATTAACT
>NMUG010001375.1:0-18082 GCA_002855965.1 Monotropa hypopitys | reverse complement strand
TCATACCCCACCCTTAACATGCTCCCAAACATTATCCTTATTTCATTTTTTAATTCAATTTATCTAAATTACATAAACTCCATATATGACAATGACCAATTTAATCCACTTATAATATCCAAAAATTTCATTTAAAATTCCCACATTATTTATTTAATTCTCTTCTAATTTATTTATTAAATTTGAAATTTGTAATTTCTCGGGACGAGTATTACAACTCTCCCCCCTAAAAAAATTCGTCCACGAAATCGAAACTCCTAATCAAAACATCGCATTACAATCACTAACTCATATGTTTTACATTTTATTCTCTAACAATTTTACCCAAACATAACTTTATTTCCACAAACACACATTTCTATCAATTCTTCTCACAATCACTCTCTATTCACATTCTCAACACTTTTAATGTTTCCTTCCCAAATTCACTCCTCTCATTCTATTTTATCTCAATTCACATCTTTACATGTTGATGTGAATGTTATACAAATTAAACAACAATTCATATATAAACGGAAATAATCGAAAGCAAAACTGTAAATATACATGTCGGTGGTTCAGGTGACGTTGGCCACTGAGTCAATGAGAACACTCTTCCCGACGCTCTAACCTCCTTTGTTTTTTGATTATATTTCACTGGTGCACTTCCTGTAGATGATCCCAATGGTGTCTCCAACCTAGGACATTGTGGTGCTATGTGACCCACCTCGCGCTAAACCACTTCTAAATCTTCTACATTTTTCTGGTTCAGTATCTACCAATTTTGGGGCATATCGAGATAAAGTTGCAAACCTCGCCTCATATTCTACTAAGGACATACTACCTTGTTTCAAAGTTATAAAATTTGCTTCTTGTTCAAAACGGTAACTCTTAGGACAATATTGATCATTAAACTCATGCACAAACATTGTCCAAGTCACAACCCTAGGTACTACCGGTTCAACTCCAAGCACAGGAGCCGTTCATTGTCGACTAACTACCTATCACCATATCAAAGCCTCATCCTTCAGATTAAAAGAGGCTAACAAGACTTTTTGTACATCCGTTACCCCCATTACAGTAAATACTCTCTCTAAACTCTTTAACCAAAACTCTGCCTCACTTGGCAACACCGTATCCCCAAACTTAGTTGGAAATGGTTTTCTAAACCTCTCCACTAACCCAATACTATCTCCTTCCACAGCGGCTTTCCCCGCTTACCGTTGAGCAAAAATAACCTGATTTCGGCTATTTGATCTAAGGCTGCCATAACTCTTTCCATCTCACCAACTATAGGTGGGTTTCTGTGATCTCGAGGCTGATTCACTTCCCCTTGTTCTGGACCACTAGAAGCAGCATCTTCAGGTGGATTCATCTTACAATCTTGAAATCACATTATAAGATACAACACCGTAAACAATGACTAACAATATATGTTAGCAAAAATCAAGACTCGTTTCTTGACTCTCTAACATCCTAAGGTCCACTACTATCTATCTCCTAAACAACTCTACCCACATCACTCCTAAAGAAAACTGTCCATCTCCAATTAACTTGGTCGTGACATAGACGCTACGTAATTTTGAAAAGAGAGAGAATGTGCTTCGAGAATGTAGAACATGTGGGTTACGCGGATGGTTAGGGTAGCACACGAATCACAAACCTCATTCGTCGAATAACAAACACACTCAGATCAAACGACTGAAAATGGCGTGATGACAATTGTGCAAGGATTTACAGAATTGGTAGGGTTTTAATCCCAGCCCTCCATTTCAATGTCACAAAACAAAATTAATGACTGAAAATATAAGGGCTAAATGTGTGGGATCCACACCGTTGTGTTTTGTAATATAGATTAATGGACTAACAAATGGTCCATAGAATTAAGAATACATACATATTTTAGTAATATGTATATATAAACAAAATAATACTAATATATATATAATTTTTATATGTATATATTTATACGGTCCGATTTAGTTAAATCCGCGGTATCAAAATATGAATCCGTGTCCGAATTATATGTCACGGTTTTCTAATTTTTTAATCCAAGACCAGACCATTAGTTCACGGATCCAATCCATAACGTACGTATCGGATCGGATCGGACCGGTTTTGCGATTATTTTGGTTTTTGTTGCAGTCCTAACTACCACTCCACAACTCCACCACCGTAACTTCATCACCACCATTGACGTCGTCTCCACTCAACCACCACAGTTGCCGTTACTATCACTACACCACTAATGTCATCACTCCACCATTCCGACTCTACCACAAGTTAAAAAAAAAGAATCGACAAGTAACAAACATGTTTCCATCTTATTTTTTATTTTTACTATTTTTATAATAAGTGGCACCAAACATGTTTATGATTTTTGTTTTTATTTAAAAAAAAATAAGTTTTTAGTTTTTTGAAAATGAAAAATTGAAAACTCAAAACTTTAAGAAAAGGGAGCCTATGTATCTCACTATTTTATTTCTCACTATCTTACCACAAAAAATATGTGATTTGACAACACCCGATCTTTTCTTTTTCTCACCATTCAAACGAGCTGTGAGCGAACCAAAGCAAATTCTCGGGTGGATTAACGCTACTTCACGGATCTACCGAATCGCCGACGGAAACGACTCTCTCTCTCTCTCTCTCTCAAATCAACAAGATTGTCCGATCGCTTTCTTGTCTTTTTGTTGTGATCCGGTCGCTTACTTGCTCGAATTTGAATTTGAGACCGCTATGTGATTACTGTTCCTGATAAGTGATAACCTAGCCTAACACACATGCGTATACATTCGGACATACAGGTACTGCTTAACATTTTTCTCTCTTTCGGTATTTCCTCTCCTTATTTTGGGTGCTTTTCGGATGTTTGATTCTTTTTATTACATGTGTACCGTTGTTAATTTTGATATACATTCTATTGGGAAGACCGCTGTTGGCAGATTTAGAAGCTTTTGTGCTGTTTGCTTTGCGTAGATCAGTAATATATTACGTTTTGATCATAAGCAATAATATCAATAATGGATGATGAGGTGGTTGTTATTCCTGATGGTGAGGGTAAAAAGCGCCGATTACCCTCATGGATGGTTGGTGTAGCTTCTTCTGATCAAGTAAGAAATGCTAAAGAGGAAAACAGAAATGCAGTTAACAATGTAAAAGAGGGAAATGCATCACAAATTCTTCTGCCCAATTCCAAACGGTCTAGAAAGGGCATTTCTCTACCTTCGGAAGTCAATTCTCGTTTACTTGTCAAATGCGAGAGAAAGAAGCCAGGAATGAAATTAATTCAACAAGAAGCCGAAGGTGGTAGTGGTGATGAGGTCCCTGAAACTGCTGCTGATAAGAAGAGACGCAACAGAGGTTGGAGAAAAGGCCGGAATTGCCCTCATGAAAAAATAGAAGTAGCAAATGTTTTGAGGAGGGAGAGTAGTGAGGAAATCGAAACTCGGTCGCAGGGTGGAGATGATGGAGAGTTGACTATGGATGACTTAATGAGCATCGCGCAAGAGGTGATTTTCTTGTTTCTGTCGCTTTTTGAACATGTAGAGGAATTTGTATAATTGTGTTTTGGTATTTGAAACTTTCTAGTGGCACTTACTTTTACTTTTTCATGAATCAATGGAAAATAAGGTTTGAGTTGTACTTTGACACCCTAAAATGGGGTGGATTACTTCATGGAAGATTCCCAGTCCCCAAGGTTGTTGTTTTAGACATTCGTATGAAAAAACTAGTTTCTCAGAATGTATTTTTAAAACACAATCACTCATCGTTTTCATATCTTACTTGAATTGGTGGAAATGATTTTTGAGAATCTAGAAACAACTTTCAGGCAATGTTCTAAAAGGCGCTAGGCGGTCGGTCGAGGGGGGCCTAGCGCCTAGGGGCCTAGGCAGGGGCCTAGGCAATTATTTATTTATTTACTAAGAAAATTAATATTTACTTAATGCAACAATGAATAATGCATGCAAACATTTTTTATAATATTAAATATATAATATTTGTGACTTAAGGATCTGTTGGGTTTGATTTGGTTATCGAATATATAATATTCCTTCTTAATCGCGATGGACCGCTACCGCCTAGCGCCTAGGCGAGCCCTTTTAGAACAATGCTTTCAAGTATTTTCTGATAAGGGTTTGTTAATCACTGTCTAGTTGGTGGTGGTTAAGTTGAGAATAGAGCCAAGTTATTTCTCACTGCAACACCCACTGAGTGGTGTTTAGCATTTTCTTTATTAAAAAATATTTCCCGAGCATCCTTAAACAAATTTCCAATGTTGTCAACTAAGTGAGTTTCCTGAAAAATGTTTTTGAAAATTTATTCTGGAGCAACAACGAAACATGATGATTTTGGTGGCTTGGTGATGGGAGTGAGTGGTAATTGGGAAACCAAATGTCTTGAGTTCGAGTATAGGTACTAACAATGTTAAAAAACTTTGATTGGGACTCAAGGTTCAGTTTGGTTTGGTTTGTAGGTTAGGGAGACTTAAACAGGAATGGTTGCAAAGAGAACTCATGTTTCTGTGAATTCTTGTGCAGTATATCACAACTGATAAACATATGGAGCAACCACAGTCATTGCATAGAGAACGGGAAGTGGAAAGAGGACTTCCAGCTATTTCCATTTCTGGGGAAGAGTCAGGAGGGCTTCCCACTGCTCCTCAAAGCAACATGAGATCACGTACTCATGAAGAAATGGGATCTGTTCATAATTCGATTGAAACTTCTGCTGGTGGAGGAACTGTAGTCAATCTCAGTAGAACAGGGGACCCAGCTCAAGACATGCTGAATCTATTTTTGGGTCCCTTACTGAAGAAGCCTGCATGGGAGGAAAACAAGATTGGATTAATTAAAGAGGACATGACATTTGCATGTGATATTGAAAGACAAAGGCATAATAGCATAAGTACAGAGCAAGTAGTCCAGTTGACAAAGAAGAAAAGCAGTCTCAAGGACAAAGTGGCAATGTTTCTCGATTGAAGAAGATGTCCTAATCAGGTGATATATGAACCATATGGTGCAGCAAAGCATCGAATGGAGATGTTAAGAGAATTTAGAGTTGCATTGGATTTGCCTTTCTATTGATGGTTGTGTATGTGTCATGTAGTTTACTTGATTCTTATGACATCTCAACCAGAGATAATGTTCATGTAGGTGCGAATCATCCACTCCTTTTAATCTTATTCATTTATAGGTTTTGCAGTTTAGAGGAGTTGTGTTGTACGGATTTAAGTCGATAATGGAAAAAATAGAGGCACATGGAACAATATTTACTTTGTCTGTTTTATAAATAAACATCTTCAAGAAATGATCTTATAAAAGCGGAACAAGCCAGAAAAAAAACTGCAGTGGGGGTGTTGCCTTTTGTTTAATCACTGATTTTCCCTGCCAAAGCTTATGTTATTTATGTTTTTATTTCCCCTTTTTCTAGCTTATGTTACATTGTTGAATTCTCCAATTTCCAAGTTTTCATTTACTATCAGGGTCTGATTGACATTGAGATCACAGATACTTTTGAACTATATACTGATTCAAGCATTGAGGAGAACATCCATTGAATTCTTTGGTTTTTTCAGGAAGAGTATAAGTGCTTATCTCGAGGTCGTCACATGAATCCTTCTCTGTTGATGTCCACAACCTAACTGGAGCTTTTGTGTAGTGTAATTTGTTATATTCCTAATTTGCTTATTTACTAGTTTGGAGTTTCTGGATTGAACAGGTTTAAAAGTTATAAGGTGCTTAAACCTTGTGATAGCTGTAGTGATAATTCATATTAGTGATACTGGGTAATGAACTAAGGGTCTTGAACAGTTAAAATGGTAAGCAAAAATCTATTAGTAGAGGGGCAAATTGAAATCTGCTGTTGTGCTTCATGCGAACACTTGGGGGAACCCTTTTTTCTCAAAGGTATCCTTGCAAAACTTGATGTTGATAGAAACTAGCACTTGGGGTGCTCAATAGTTGACTATCTGTGATGTGTCAATGTTTCATCCCGTCTTGTCTGTCCGTGAATATAGACAAACAACATTGTTCCATAACCCCAACCAGCTTTAGTTTATTCCTTCCTGTCCATTTTCGACGATATCACCTGCCCTTGATGTTTCATTACTCTGATGAAGATATTGGAATTTATTCTTTTGTCTACGCTACCACATCTACTTTTCAAGAGATTAAAGTTTAGTAGACTAGTTGGTGCGGCCTTTGGGAAGTATGCTTGGCAGTATCTTGGCATTGAACCAGGCGAACTAGGTAGAGTAGAGCAAGGTGGCCTTAGGAGGACAGAGATGGAGCAGGTCTTGAGCTAGTCAACCAGAGTCTAAACGATAGGGTTTTCTTTCTCTGGCAAGAAAACATACAAAGATTCCCTTATCACGGAAGCCCGTGATCCTAGATAAGTAAGATGATATGCCTATAGGCTAGGAAGATAGTGATCGCAAGGGACATAATGGCTCCTTTTGCTTAGTTATGCAAATATTTTGGGAGAGCGTAGAGCAACCACGACTGGTAGTCATGTCCCAAATCCTCAGACTATAGCTGTAGTTGTATTTTGTTTTTTTTTGAAAAGTCAAGTATTATTAGTATAGAACCAAAATTACAGCCGCATAAAAAAAGCATAAAACAGCCGAGCTAACCTAGCCTAACAGCAAATACCTAACAGCACAGGATAAAAATTGTATTTTGGGTTGCTCCTAGGAAACAATGAGTTATAACACGCTGTGAGTTTTGTCTTAATCTGGAATTATTTTGTTGTGGAGATTTCTTTTTCTAAGATCAGCCAAGGTACAAGTATGTTGCTGAACTATCTATTTAAGCCACCAAGCCGCTACCCCTAATATTCTGCGTATGGGTTAAATGTAGCATAGGGCCTGTTAGAATAATTAGTATTTCATAACATGTGGCTTGTCCCACATCGCCTAGTTAAAACTTGTATTTCTATCTCAGTTAATATAAATAGATTACATTGTGTGTTAGGGTTAATTGATACCCTTAACACTATTTCTCCTATCTATTAACATGGTATCGGAGCCATGATACTAAGAAAACCCAATCCAACTTCTTTCCTACATCCGGCATCACCTAACCCTAATCCATCTTCCCTCCTACAATCATCACCACCTAAACCTAACCCTAGTCCCTAGTCGCCACCACCAACCTTCGCACAACCACCTCTAGCTACCACCAAATCCTATGCCACCCTTCGTGCAACCCTTTCTCGCTGTCACCGACGCCCATCCTTCCCCCATGCCTTCGCTGTCGTCGTCACCAACCACCCAACTGCTGTCGTGCGTTCCCCAATCGCGACCCCAATTGCAATCCTAGCCTCTACGTCCAATCACGATGGTGATCTGCACCCCCTCCGCCTCCAATCGCGCCTTCGATAAAGCCTCCAGCGACCTCTGTCCTAGGTCCCTGATATTCGTCAACTCTTTTTCCGGACTCAACTTCTTTTCCAGACCCGTCGACCCTCCTTGCTTTCTGCTTCTGATGTGGATCTATTCTAGTTAATAATCATGTACTGAGTTGACTCAGTGAGTCATTCCTTAGTTCTTGGCGGTCTTCAATCTATTCTTAATGTTTGTTTTTTCTTGTAATGATGTATAGTTGGTGAATGTTTGGTCGCGTGTTGGTGACATTTTTGGGGCAACTTGTTGTTCCTCGCTGCTGCTCGTGGTTGATTGGTTGTTGGTGGGTGTGGGTAGTTGTTGTCTTTTTATTATTTGACACTATGTGTGAAGACACGTCTACTAGTTCTAGTTCTACAGTTATCGGTAGTTCATCTACCTCTTCTCAGTTTTGCGATCGGTGTTCGATTATTTCCATTCCCTTAAATGGGAGGAATTACGTCCTTTGGGCTAAGGCGATCGAGGTATATTGTCTGGGGGAATCTGAATTCTCCTATTTGTCTGCCGACCATCCTCCTGTGACTGCTTCTACATATGCCGTTTGGAAAGCCGTCTATGCCTGCATTCGATCTGATTTATGGACTTCTATGGAGGAACACATTGCTGGTTCGCTCATATTTGTCGATACTGGCAAACAAGTTTGGACCCAGGCACAAGAGCTATATTCTGGGGCGAACAATCTTCATTGCACATACAACCTACATTAAATTTTCTGCTCTCTTTCTCAAGGAGATCTATCTTTAGAGGAGTACTATGCTCAGTTCTGCCACATTTGTAATTAACTCGATGTCTGTGAGCCTCTCTCTACTGATCTCACCGTTATGTGCCACCAACGTAATAATTGGAAGGCAGCTGTATTTCTCTCTGTTGTCTCTTCATTGTCTCTTCATTTTATGGCCCTGTGAGCAATCAGATTTTGGGTTTGCAAGATCTCCCATCTCTCAGCGAGGTATTTAGTTATCTTCGTCAGTCTTTGTATTGGATTTGTGTCGCCCGTTGTAATAGAAGTTGGGATTTATGGTGTCCATGCAGTTGATTTGTGTCGCACTCTGCTCCTGATCGGTCTGCCTTAATCAATGTGGGTGATAGTCCTGGTTTCTTCATCAGCCCTGGTCATGGTCGCGACCATAATGTTGGTTGCAATAGTCGTGATCGTACTTCGGGTTTCGGTGGCTGCCATTCTAATCGCTGTGGAGGTCATACGACAGGTGGGGGGAGTTCTAGCCATGGTCGTAGTTCTGGATTATGCACTCATTGCAAGGGGACTAGTCATACAGTGGAGTACTGTTATGATCTTCACGGCTTTTCTCAGACTCATCAGGTGGCTATCTCTTGGGATACTGGACAGATTACTCAGGCTTCGTCCGACAATGTGGTTACTATTTCAGTCTAGGAATACCAATGTCTTGTGCACTGTTCTAAAAGGCCCCACCTAGGTGTCTCCTAGGCGCTAGGCAATAGTGGTCTGTCACGACTAAGAAGGAATATTATATATTTGATAACCAAACAAACCAAACAGAACCTTAAATCACAAATATTATATATTTGATGTTGTAAAAAGTCCTCATGCATTATTTATTATTTCATTAAGTAAATATTAATTCTCTTAATAAATAAATAGTGCTTAGGCCCTGCCTAAACCTCCACCTAGGCTCCCGCCTAGGTCCTTAGGTGCTACGCCCCCTCGACCGCCAGCCTAGCATCTAACGCCTTTTAGAACATTGGTCTTGTGTCATCTCAGTCTGCTGCCACATGGTCTTACACAGCTACGCTCGCTTAGAGAGGTCCATCTATTGTCTGTATTGCTTCCTCTACCTCTCATTGGGTTATTGATTCAGGTGCTACCGGTCATTTGACTAGTATTTCTACTCTATTTTCTAATATTCAATCTGATGGTAGATCATCTCATCTTACCTTAGCAGATGGTTCTACCACTACCATTACTGGTCTGGGTTTCATTTTCATTATTCTATCTCTAACACTGACTTCTGTGCTACATGTTCCTCGTGTACATGTTAACCTTTTGTTTGTTCAGCATCTTACCAAAATTTTAAGTTGTTCAGTCACATTTCTTCCTTATGGTTGTGTATTTCAGGATCTCAAAACTGGAAGAAAGATTGGTGGGGTGTTGAGCGTAGTGGCATGTATTATCTGACTCCTTCTCAACCAGTTGCTTTCCAGACATCAAAATCACCATATCAACAACACTGTCGACTTGAACATCCTTCTCTTGCCAATTTGAAATGTCTGGTTCCACTGTGTAGCTCTATTTCCATACTGATATGTGAAGCTTGTGAGTTTAGTAAACATCGTCGAGTTCCTTTTTATCCTGTGGTTGAGAGTCACGTGTCACGTCCTTTTCAGTTAGTCCATTTTGACATTTGGGGACCTATTCATGTTCCTAGTATTTCAGGTTTTTAGTATTATGTTATCTTTGCAGATGATTTCTCACGAGTTACCTACCTTTATGTTTTGAAAGAGAGATTTGAGTTGAAATCTATTTTAAAATAATTTTATATGGAAATAAAGACTCAGTTTCATACATGCATTAATACATTTCGTTCTGACAATACTCGAGAATATTTTCATAGTACTCTCTCTCTCAGTTTTTTGATGATCATGGTATCCTTCACTAGTCATCATGCGCTCACACTCCCCAACAAAATGGGGCTGTTGAACGCAAGATTCAATATATATGAAGTTATGTATGCTCTCTTGTTTCATATGAAGGTCCCTAAGTCTTATTGGAGTAACACAGCCTTGACTGCATGCTACTTAATCAACTGCATGCCTTCTATTGTGCTTGGTGGTCATGTTCCTTCTAAAGTCATATTTCCTAGACGTCCTCTCCACTCCTTACCACCACAACGTTTTGGGTGTACATACTATGTTCATTCCCTTGATCCTGACTGGGGTAAACTTGACCCTCGTTCTGTTCGGTGTATCTTCCTGGGTTACTCCCGAACCTAGAAAGGGTATAAATGTTACTCATCTCATTACGTCGTCTATTTATGTGTGCCGATGTCACTTTTAATGAATCATTACTCTTTTATTCAGAGATTGACTATTGCTGATCTTCTTGCATTCGAATCTGTCCTTCCTATGATCGTTCCATCTGGTGCTGTTCCCCCAAAACCCTTACAGGCTATGAAGCACGGGTACGGGTACGTGGTACGGGTACGGTACGGGTGTGAGTACGGCATACGGCAAAACTTAAAAAAGTAGGATACGACTATGGCTACAGTACGACGCTATTTTATAAATATTTAACCAAGTACATAGCCAAAAAAATAATAGTGACCCAACCTACCAATTTATCACCAACAAAACAAAAAACAAAACCAAGTACATAACCAAAATCATTTGCAAGATATGTACTTCAAGATATGTACTTCAACAAAACCATCTGTACATTTCTCAAAATCATATGTACAAAATTAATCATATAAGTAGGAATTTAATTTGGTTTTGGATTAACCTAGAATTAATTTGGTACAAAATCATTTGTACATTTCAATTAGGCTCTTTCTACATTTCAATTGAAGAATACAAACATATACAAACATATACAAAACATATACAAAACATATTATACACACTATACCTTCACAGTGGCGAGAGAGAGGAGAGGCGAGCACAGTGGCAAGAGAGAGGAGAGGCGAGCACAGTGGCAAGAGAGAGGAGAGGCGAGCACAGTGAGTGTCGTGCGAGAGAGAGAGTAGAGGCGAGCGAGCGAGATCAGGAAGGAGGGGGGATATCGCCGCAAGAGAGTCGCGATTTAGTAGGGTTACAAAGGAAGGATATCGCCAGGGTTACAGGGGGATATACCAAATTAGTTCTATTTTGTCTTAGTTTTTTTAATTACAAATTAACTCATCCCGTACCCACTCCCGTCCCACCCCGTACCCAAACCACCAAGACGTATCCAGTACGTTTACGGAGTATCCAATACATATTTTGCCGTACCGGTGCCGTACCCGTACCCGTACCGTACCCGGTACGCGTACGCCTCCGTTTTTGGAGTACCCAACAGACACGATTCAGCCCGTAGTCACCGATCATGTTGCCCCCATCTCCCGTTTCTACAGTACTTGACGGATCAGCTCCGCCCACCCCTCCATTATCCTCTCCATAACGAGATCCTGAAAATCCATCTATTGCTTTTCGGAAAGGTACCCGTACTTGCACTTCTCATCCTATTGCTAAGTTTGTCTCATATGGATCAGTTGTCTCCGTCCCTTCTACAACTGTTTCCGTTATTTTTGTTCTTAACAATGTCGAAGAGGCCTTATTTCAGTCTGAGTGGAAGACAACTATGGAAAATGAAATGGCTGCTATTCATCATAATGACATATGGGCATTGGTTCTTCTCCCTCCTGGAAAGACTACTAATTGTCATTGAGTGTTCACTATCAAGTATCTTCTTGATGACACTGTTGAGCGTCACAAAGCTCGCCTGGTTGCCAAAGGAAATACACAAACGTATGGTGTTGATTACTCTGAGACGTTTTCTCCAGTTGCCATGCTTGGTTCTGTTCGGATGCTTATTTCTCTTCCAACTAATCTTGATTGGTCTTTGTTCCAGTTTGATGTAAAAATGTTTTCCTTCATAGAGATCTGCACGAGGAAGTCTACATGGAGCAACCACTTGGGTTTGTTGCTCAGGGGGAGAGTAATAAGGTGTGTCGTCTTTGCAAAGCCCTCTGTGGGCTGAAGCAGTCCCCCAGAGCATAGTTTGACAAGTTCAATTACACAGTTACGAGATTTGGCATGCATTAGAGTCAGTCTGATTACTCTGTGTTCTCTCTTACATCATCTCGTAGGAAAGTATTGTTAATTGTACATGTGTATGATATTATCATTACCGGTGATGATCAGCGTGATATTTATGATCTCAAAAATTTCCTGCATCATCAATTTCATACCAAGGACTTGAGAAAAATTTGGTACTTCTTGGGTATTGAAGTAGCACGATCCAAAGCAGGTATTAGTTTATCCCAACGGAAATATGTGTTAGATATTCTTGAGAGTAATGGTTTGCTAGGAACCAGGCGTGTTGAAACTCTTATGGATCCCAACGTCAAATTGTATGTAGATTAGGGGGATCTGCTCTCTAATTCTAATCATTATCACCGGGTTGTTGTTAAGTTGAATTATCTACAGATTACACGTCCAGACATCTCTTTCGCAGTAAGTGTGGTGAGTCGGTTTTTGTTTTCACCTCGTCATCTGCATTGGGAAGCAGTTTTCAGGATTGTAAAATACCTTAAATTGCATCCAGGTCGTGGTTTGTTTTATAGAGCTAATGGGCACTTACGTGTTAAGGCATTTACTGATTAGGATTGGGCAGGAGGATCATTTGATAGTAGGTCCACAATTGGATATTATATCTTTCTTGGAGGAAATTTGGTCAATTGGAAAGTAAGAAACAAACAGTGCTCGGTCAAGTGCAGAAGCAGAATATAGGGCAATGACACACACGACAGGTGAGGTTGTAAAGTTACAATAATTTTTTGAAGAGATAGGATTCAACGTACAGTTACCCATAACTCTACATTGTGACAATCAAGTAGCCATCCACATTGCTTCTAATCCGGTGTTTCATGAGAGCACTAAGCATATTGAAGTGAATTGTCATCTAGTACGTAAAAATTGACTAGCGGCATAATAGCTATTTCGTATGTGTCTATAGGTGCTCAGTTGGCCGATATATTTATTAAGCCTTTGTTCAAACCACAGTTAGAGTTGCTATGTAACAAGCTGGGTGTTTGTGATGTATATTCTCCAGATAGGTGAGTGTTAGAATAATTAGTATTTCATAACATGTGGTTCGTCCCAAATCGCCTAGTTAAAAAACTTGTATTTCTTTCTCAGTTAATATAATTAAATTATGTTGTGTGTTAGGCTTAATTAATACCCTTAAGACTATTTCTCTTCTCTATTAACATGGCCATCAGTTTGGCACTGCTTAGTGAGAGTCAAAAGTGAGAAGGCAACTGGACAAGGGGTTCCTAGTGTCACGGTCCAAGACTTTCTTGCTTGCGCTCTATGCTGCACTTAGGTGAATATCTCCACAATTTCCTAAGTCACTCTTCCCTCCACGCTAACTTATCCCAAGCACACAAGTAAGACGCACATTCTCACAAGTACGCAAGACAATATGGATAAGGAAGCTCTTCACTCAACGAATACAATGTACAAGCTGTACAAGGCTCGCACAAGTGCTCACCCTTACACTTGCTCTCTCAAGATCTCTCTTTAGATCTCTGTTGGCTACCAATTGAGCTCTCTCCCGAGATGTATGTACAAGTAAGCTCCTCAACCTATTTATAGGATTCCAAGGAACTCCTAGGAACAATCTAGAGCTCTACAACATTCTACCAAGTTATTGAATAGTCTACACAATTCTAGTACAAAATAGAAGTCCTACACTACTCTAGAATGATCTATACCCTTTCAGAACCTTTTGGAATTCTTCGATTGCATCCATCTCCAATATTCCACACTCTTTCGAAATACTCTAGTTGCCTCCATCTTTCTCTTGAATATTCCGGACCCTTCTGCACTTCTCCAGGTTTGACTAGGACTCTCTGGATCCTTTGAGAACCTTCAATGGTGTCCTGAGCCTTCAAAACCAACATTCAAGAGCTTCCAGTGTGACGTAATTGGCAGTCCGTGACACACTCCCTCACCTAATTTGTCACGCCCCGGATTTTCAAACCATTTTTTGAAATACAGTTAAAATAATAAACAGTGGATACAAACACTTGCCATCCAGATACAGTCAGTTGAATTTCTCATTACATCACAAAGCAGTACAAGTAGAAATACAAAAAGGGTACAAGAGCAGAAGAGAAGTACAAGTATAAGCCTACTACAACTGCTACTGTGAACAGAAAGAACTACAACTGAAAACACTGTATCTACACTACACTGTACAAGAGAAGCTACTGAAACTGAAGTAGCCGAGCCCAAGAAAATCCAGCAGCCGACTCCAACTCCAAATCACCAAGTCCGGCTAGCCGTACAACACAGAACTAGAAAAAGAAAAGAAAGAGGGTCTGAGCAACCATAGCTCAATGAGAAAACCTCTAACTACTACCAAACATGCAAATGCGGTGCGTGCCTACATGTCTACAAGCAAACGTACAAAAACAGTAAAGAACCCAAAGTGCACGTGATGTAAATCTAACTCAAAGCAATAGTGGACATAGGCGTGTCGCCAACAACGTGTGTACAACCAAATCCTCTAGACCGAGTAAGAGTAAAGAGTAAGGCACCGTAGGTCCAACCAAAGTGAACTCTAACACAACTCAACCAACCTTATCACTAAGGTAAAACAACTCTAAAGAACCTACCAAAGATCCCAAACCAAAGCAATGCCAAGATATTCAATACCAACTTACCTCACGTACAATACTAACTATCGTGGTCATTAAGTATTGGATTCATAAGTAACTTTGGATATTTGAGGTATTCATATCATTTCTATCTTTCCATTCATTCACTTCACACTAGGCATAAATCCAAGAATACTATCATAAGTCCATTCTTGATTTATCCTTTTTCTTTGTTACACGTTACCAATCGTTTCATAATTTCGCAATAGGAATAAATCCAAGAATACCATCATAAGTCCATTCTTGATTTATCCTTTCGTTTCCATATAACACGGATAAATCCAAGAATCCCCTCCTAAGTCCATTCTTGATTTATCTTATTATTTACCTTTTTATCATTTGTGAATCACATCATATTTGATTGGGTCCGGCATAGTGGCTTGTCGGCACACTATCCTTCCCGTCCGTCGTTCCCCAACTCGTTGGGAGGGCCAAGAGACCCCTATTATGGGAATCCCAACATAAGTCATTCCCGTTGTGCACAATGTCATGGATGGAGCGACCATCCAGGGAAGTGCGACCTCAGTCTATTCCCGCCAAATAATCCAGCGTTCCCCAATACATTGGGAGGGCCCATGGTACCCTATGATTCTACGTCGCATAAATATTCTGTTTCATTTTCTTTTATCGTATTTACCGCGCCTAGCCAAGGCCATCAAACCACATTATTCCACATCAACCTACTCGATCACTTCGTTAACTTCTTCCAATCTCAACTCCACCTTGACCGAACCAAGGGAGACAAACAACCGTTCCAACGTTCCTTACCTTGACAATGTCAAAGAAGATCCCACTAAGATCTTTACAACACAAAAGGGCTATCTTACTCTTTACATCGGACCCATCGAACTCCCGGTTAAGTTAACACAACTTCACAACCGTCCCAACACCACGGTTCACACACAAGGTACCTAGGCGAGTCACTCACGCACACGATTTGACTTAATGATCATTATTCAACTATCATCGAACACTTGGTGTCCACATCTTCCAAGGGTCAACCAATACAAATTTGAATCTTCTATCCTCAACCATCTACCCATAATTCCTATGGCGATTTATCGTCATATTTCCCCGAAGCTCGACTCAAGTTCAACCCAAGGATTTCAAGGCCACCCAACGACGCCATGGGCTTTCCTAGACTTCCCGCAACCATAGTTCGATGTCAAGACCCAATCAATCATTTCATCAAACACGTGACACTCACATTATTCTCGAGTGATACTTAAACTCAATTGACCATAATACATGTGGTAACATGTTTCTGCCGAACGGTGTTCTTCGGTGGCTGACCCTCCGGACGTGAGGTGTCAATTCTGACCGGTGTCTTGAGTGGTCCCTGCAAGTAAACAAAGGAGGTCCTCCTGCTTGGCTCCTACAAAACAAGGGTTAGTGCCCGCCGGTCGATTTTGACCAACCGGGCCTCCGATGCTTAAGTTAGTAACTGCTTGAGGAGAGGATAAAACAAAAACGGAGGAGGCCGGACGGTAGCGGTCGGGGATCAGAAGTCAGGATCCCGTGAACAGTACCCATAGGGGGTATTTATAGGGAAATATTGGCTTGGGGCTCACGAATATTGAGTGGGCCGCACGTCGAGGGCCCTATGGTGGGCCTGGACGGTTGATGGACCGGGTTGGATCGTACGGACGGGGTATCACGGCGGATCCCCCACGATAGTGATAGGAGACAGATTTCCGGGTGTCCCGGTCCGTTCGGAAGTAAGTCGCGAGCAGCGGTGAAGGGTCACCGAAGGGCATCTGTCCGGACGTTGGTGGTCGGCCAAGCTGCGGGCCCTTCGGCCCGGACATCTTATGGGCGACGTCCTTACATTTGGTTTCATAATGAGTTTAATAGTGTGTGAACCCTCCGGTCCGGACGGTCTTTGGTCCGGAGCATGGGTGGCGGGTCGATATAGAGGGTTTCTCCTGGGGCATGGGTCCGGTTACCACAATAGCCCCTCAATCTTTCCCAAATTTTTGGAAAAGATTGAAATTGGCCAACCAGACGCCATGCCGCCGGAGGCAAGTCATGTTAATTTTGTTTGGTGTCATCTCTGACGTCACCTGACAGGCGTCAGGTCATTGATTAGACACGACAGTCAGGGGTGGCCACGTGTCGTGCTTCGATTGGCGGGTAAACTGACCGCCTCAGTCCATGTGCAGAATTATTAATGTTTATAGTTGTGTCCCGTACCTGGGGGGAACCTATAAATAGGCCTGTTCAGAACGACCTTCGGCACTCTGTTCTGTGCGTGTGAAGCCTCCGGAGAGCTACATACCCTTCGACAACTGCGTTCCTCGGCTCGTCATGGATCAGGTAGTCGTTCTGTCTTCTTCTTCGTCACATTCTGAGTCGGATTCTTTGTTTGAGCTGACTCCCACGGAGCTTACACCTGAAGCTAGTTCGAGAATGTCGTCGCCTGTCAGAGATGTTACGCCCGGAGCATCGTCCTCGAGACAGCCTCCGGTCAGTGGCCGAGGCAACATTGTTCGGCACTTCTCTGATGAGGCTGAACCCACATTTGTGGCCTTGGGTGGACGGTCGGCCACTGCATTAAGAGGGTCGCGAAGGAAAGCTAGCGACGAGTCCTGCCCCTACCTTCGCTTCTTTCGAGGAGGGATTACTGAGTTTGAGGAGTTCTCCTATCGGTATGAAATTCCGAACACCGTGACTTGTGCGTAGGTTGGGCCGTTGGTTACGTACTCGGAGGATCATATTACTGTACCTTTGATGGCTGTGACCGAAGGCCAGCTGAAGTCCCCTCTATCGCCGTTTCTCCGGGCGTTTTTACATGCGTTTCATCTTGCGCCGAACCAGCTGTCTGTGAACTGCTACCGGACCATAAGTTGTATCCGGGTTCTGAGTGCCAGACATGAACTCAAATTTACTATGCCGGACCTTATGGGTCTGTTCTCATTATCCCGCAATCGTTCTTCCGGCCTGTACTTTTTTACCCCTCGGAAGCCCTATGGTGATATTTTTATGAGGTTGCCAGATTCAGAGAAGTGGGGGAACATTTATCTTTAGGTTTTTGGTGAATATAGCTTCCGCTCGGATGAGGATCACCGATACCCCATCCCAATTAAGGAAGGAAGGCCTGACGTATCGACGATATCTAAACATTTGAGGTCCTTTGCGTTGCTTGCCCGGATCGCAGCCCTTGTGAGATGTGAAGGGAGGGATGCTCCTACCCTTCTGGGATACGAGCCGATGTACAATAGCTTTCTCGAGGACCGGAAAGCAAGAGGGAAGAGAAAGCTGGGGGAACATCCGGCCGCGCCAGCCCCTGTCCGGAGGC
>NMUG010001374.1:0-18091 GCA_002855965.1 Monotropa hypopitys | reverse complement strand
ATGCACATATACACACATATATACACACATATACAAATATTAAGACACATCAAGATACACATCAGTACACATACATTAGCAAGACACACACATCAGCAAGACACACATCAATACACACAAACATCAATACATACACACATACACACATATACACATATACATACACACATACCAAGACACACATCAACACATATACATACCCATCAGTACATATACACACATATATCAATACACATACACAAACATATACATCAAGACACACATAAGCACACATACACACCAAGACACACACATACACACATACACACACGCACACATCAAGACACACACATACACACACGCACGCACACATCAAGACACACATCAACACACACGCACACATCAAGACACACATCAACACGCACACATCAAGACACACACACGCGCATACCAAGACACACACACACACACACAACAAGACACACATCAAGACACAAACATCAAGACACACACACAGACCAAGACACACATATACACACATCAACACACATATACACATAGACACGCACACACATTACACATCAACAAGATACGCATCAGCACACACATATATATACGCACACACATTAACATACACACAAACCAAAACACACGCCATCAAACATGCACATGTGCACGTGTGTGTGATTTGAGATGTGTGTGTGTTTTGGGATTATATGTATATGTGTGCATGCGTGCTAATATGTGCCTTGTGATGTGTGTGTGTATATATATATATATACATGTGTGTATATATATGTGTTGATGTGTGTGTTTTGGAGTGTGTATTGGTGTGTGTGTGTGTGTGTATGTGTGTGTGCATTTTGGTATGTATGTATGTTATTGATTTATTGGTATTTATTTTAATGAAATAAAAATAATAATAATAATAACAAAAATAATATTACCAAACATATTTTATGTTGTTTTTATTTTTTACTATTTCTAAAAAATATTTTTGTTTACATTTAAAAATAACTTGATTCTGTTTTTTGTTTTTAATAAATAAAAAACAATAAACATAAACGTTACCAAACCGACCCTAAGAAAAACAATCATTTCATGTCAATCTAATGGCTGAATAGACAAAAGTAAATTCATGGTCCAACAACATTGTGACTTATAGCTCTGGACAGAACTTGAAGATCCGTGCGTGTATTGGTTTACTTAAAAATATTCCTTCACCCAAAAAAAATCCCACTCACAAAAAAGTACATTTCAAGCATTTTGTAGAATTCGACCAATCAATCGAAAAAACAAGGCACTAAGATTCTTTGTACTGGGCATACGCAAATTTACCGGGCAGGAGTTGTGTTTCACTAGTACATAGAAGGTAATAACTGATATCAAGCACAAACAGCCCTAGATTCTTGGTCAGCAGATTTGGTAAAAGTACAAAAATTGGATCGAAAGGTTACTAATTCTAACAGTGTGTGTGTTTCTTAAGCTCTTGTCAGTAGTTGCTGAAGGGCTTCTCAAGTCAAACAAACAAGCAACATAAAGAAGAATCATAATTGAAATCGAATTACCAGAACTTGTAACAAATTTCAGGGATTCTGCATTCAATTGGTTATTTGACCAAGATAGAAGAAAGCTACACTCTCTCTATTAGATTGCCTCAATATTGTAGACAGTATACACCAAGAGAACCAGGTATGCATTCTCTCTGCAACCAAGGCGGCACATAATTAACAAGTCACGTATCAAATGAGATTCTTTGAAAACAACAAAAATAGTTACAAATGTCCTTTCCGGGAAAATTACACATCTCATAATCAGAGTATGACCTAGATCGCCTTCACATTGTCCGGGCGCTTCCAAGGGCGAAAAAATCCATTGTGAACATGACAGCAAGAAGCGTTGCAAGCAAATCAAATGAAGTAAAGGGAGGATAAAATAGACAAGCCCAAAATGTACCCAACGCCATCAGAGCAGGCGCAATTTCCCTGTAATTGAATCTACAGATGCCTTATTTCCTGCTCAAAAAAAATGCTAATAGATGTAAAGGTGGATTTTGGGAGACATAAATTTCTAAATCTTCATTGCTATCAGTTTAGCTATAAAGGCATGCAGACAAAAGTTGTCCACCATAGCACAACTAAGAACAATGTCAAAATAATGCATTCCTCAAAACGAAATTCCTAAAAGAGTTGTATGAGACACGTCTATGACATATGGAAAAGTTACCTGTATTACATGCTTAGTAATTGAAACTTTAAAATGGCAAGTGTCAATCAAACATATTGAAGAGTCAGGCTACTTTTTTATGCCCGCAAATCATGAAATTTTCATAAATGCTTCTCTGGTGCTCCCAAACGATAATCGTCCGCTCTCCCGCATCCTCCCACACTCCCACTCCCGACCCCATCCAATTTCTCTTCAAGGGAGATGTGTGGCTTTAGGTAATAAGGGAAACAAGTGAAATCTGTTTCTACGGTTCTCGCACATGCAAGCGGCAGGTCACTTAATTACATTTTTAGATCTGGCAAGCTTAAGAAAAAATAATGCAGAAGAAAAATCCGAAAACAAAAATCACTGGGGCTTCTGATCCTACAGTGCGCCCTGCCAACGGCCTTAATAGCATATGCACATTAACTGATCAACATATCTAGTGCAGGTTATATAGGTACATTCGTAAAGTGGGCAAAACCTACTTGACAAACAACCACCATTTCGTAAATCATCCAAAACGACACTATCGCGTCCAAGGTTGTCAAACCGGGATTCGTATCGTGAATCGAAATGACCATTTATAGAATCGTGAATCGTATCGTATCATGAATCGTAAAGATTTGGTGAAAAGTTTAAAGATGTGTTATTTAAGCTTATATAACCATAGAAGTATGTTTTTCTACCTTAAAATAATGATTATTGTGATCTAAAAGGAAAGTCACTCTTTTCTATTGAAAGAGATACGGGTCCGATTCTCACTCATGGTTTGTTGTTTGACTTTTTCCTTTTCTTTAATAACATTAGCATCTATTTCAAGATCCTCACCTTTTTGTTATTTTTTCCATAGATATTGCATGAAAAAATTCTTAACATCTTCGGAAATTTAAGGACATTATTGCACATTAACGCGTGATTTTTCATACGATGCACTCCACCCCAAAATTCTCCCTTGCAATAATTGCAACACAACTTTAACCTAGCATCACCAATACGGGTACAATGCTCCTATGTCGGGTCGGTCAATTTTCTTGCTTTTTGTCCATTTATAAAAAAATAATTCGCAAAAAACCAACCAACCAATTAGAAACCCAAAAACCGAGAAACGAAACCCAAAAATTAAAACCAAGAAACACAGAAATGCAAAAATGAAACCCAGAAACCCAACAACAAAACCAAAAATAATTCAGAAACCCAAAAACCCAGAAATTCAGAATCGTATTCGTATCGCAACTCGTAAGATTCGTGCGATTCAAGATATGATTCAACGATTCGGTCACGATTCTATACTGATTGCGATTCATTGTGTTGTTGCGAATCGTTTTGTTCCTGAATCGAATCGAATCGTGTGATTCGTATCGCGACTCGTACAAATTTGACAACCATGATCGTGTCAATTCAGAAATGATTGTTGAAGATGATGGGTAAGAAAGGGAAGCAATTAATACAATTAAGCAGGACAAATGAGCACTGTCAGAGTTGCAAGTAATTTGAAAGATTGAAACACCAAACGGAGAGGATTGTGAAATGAAGTAAAAGCCAAAAATGATATAAACAATACCAGGTCCAACAGCAAGTACTGTCTTTGACTCAGCCGAAACCTGTGTGGAACAAAATCATTGAAGATCAAATACATGGCAGCTTCTCTGTTGCCAGAAAACCAACATACAATAAAATACAAATAAGTGAACCAGATATGGTTTAACTTTAAGTTATAAAGTCGTGTCTCGGAAATTATTTAGCTGAAGCACTTACTCCCAGGTTGTTGTTTACATATCCACTGATCATGAATTCAGTTTCATTTATTTTTCATTTTTAACAATACGTCGCTTTGAGGGAAATGCCCATGCTTGCCCTTTCATGAGTTTCATTCCCTTATCATTTCCCATGTACCGCAGTATCGTAGTTATGAAGTTCTTCGCACAAATGCTTCCTACTAAACTGGCATAAAACTCTCAAGGTTTTCTCATCGAAATGGCCATTTCAACTTTTGGATTTCAAAGCATCTATACTTGTTAATTTTGGAGGATATTTGATTCTGCAATAACAAAAGATAGTGGCGTTACCTGCGTTCGTCCTGCATCAGCAACGGTAAAAGTTGGAAGGCCAATGCTCTCAGCAGCTTCCTTCAGCCTATTCCTGATAGAGCCCATATTGTCAACCACCAACAATAAAGAGGAAAGTTTCTGATATTGACTGTTCATGTTTAACTAAGAACGGCGTAAAAGTGAGATATCTTGCTTACATTTCTTGTTGATTCTTGCATGTGACGACTATTTTTGGTTGCCTGCATAGCTCCCACTGTCTCAAAAGGAACCGTTGACTGCAATATGTACATCATCATACGTTCACACAAGGACGTGACTTATGTGACTTTGACATCGGTGTATAATAGTACAAGTTTAATTCTTTTTTATGATAATGCAATATGTGAAATACTGATGTTCTAGTTGTTGAATGAAGAAAACATGATAGTGTGCACAAAAAGTGATTTCGGTCTTTGGGTATACCCTCACTGATGTCTTCTGACTTTAATTTGATGACATAATTCCGCAACAAAACATTCATTTAGCTCTCCAGTTTTTGACAACATAGGGGGACATTGTTTAATTGGTTTTATGAGAACAACCATGTTTTGCAAATTTCTAAATTTTAGGTCTCTCTCCAATCCATTCTCTGCACATACCCCCAATGATTGAAGAGTGTATGGGTTATGTTGTATGATAATGCAATAGTAATGTTAACAATAGAATACCACAGAATAAGAGGTTAATTTTGTAAATTTATAATTTGTTTTTAGGGTTGCAGTCATTTATGTTATTTTATGTGGTAGGGTAAATCAGGGATTTGTCACGTGTAAAATGCAAATCTGGATTCCCTAGATACTGGCTGACAGTATGGCGTATGTCGTCCGTTTGGTCGATACAGAATCAATTCCCCGCACTATGGATTAGGTCAAACTAGTGTGGCATGACATCCTGACAGTGCGGAAGAGAAGTTATACAGTAAGCCGCATGCAGGTGAATCTCCAATATAGTCAACCACATGCAAATAAGTTTACCCGCACTGCGGATTAGGTCGGCCATGTGCGGCTCGACATCCTGGCAGTGCGGAAGAGAAGTTACCAGTATGGCCGACGTAGCGTGCGACATGTACAGGTGTCGATCGACCAGTGAGTAGCGATTGGCATACGTGTCCTAGCTATTCGTGCCAAAAGGGATAGAGTCTCGTGGATTAAGGAGACGTGAATAGTTAAAAGAAAGCATAGCGTATTGAGAGAAAAAAGATCCTCGAAAACAGGGAAAGGTCCGGCAAGAATCCGGGAAAGGTTTCAGATTACTGAAAAAAGGGGATGAGAAATCCCATCTAGTTCTCGATTACCAGCAACAAACTGGTAATCCAAAATGTCAAAAGCGAAAGTTTAACCTACAAGGAAAGGTACATGCTAATTTGCCATCAGACTCTCATTTGTGCTTTTATAAAATTTTCTCTCGATCAATGATTAACTTAGTCATCGGAGAGCCTTCCGGCCAATAGCGGCGGGAGGTCCTTTAATCCTCGTTTGTGAGCGCAGATACTGGGAGGAGTGCAACCAGATTAGCAAGAAGACTCAGAGCGATCCAGACCAGTCAAAGCAGTTCATCTACGGAGGTAATCCAGTTTCGTTTTTTTACTCCCGCACAATTGGCACCTTCTGTGAGAAACTCATCCACAACAAAAGAAGAAAAACAAACCAGACCCAGATTAAAGAAGAAGATGGAAATCAATGACAGCGAAACCCCCACCGTCGGAAGGGAGGTCGGAGATGAGAGGCGAACAGTCGCTACCCATTCCGACCCACCTCCAGAACCACAGAAGGCCAGAAACACCTTGTCTCGCATCCAGGGAAATCGTGGAGGCACTCCTAGCCTAGCACGGAATCCCAGAGCCCCTGTTAGAGGTGCTAGGGGCCCACAGAGGACCCAATATGACTACTCTCAAGACAGGGAGTGCAACAGTATTGATGGAGAGTACTCCCAAGAAGGGGATAGTCTGTCTCGTTCGCGATACTCTCATTATCCACCAAGATCCAGGTGGATCAGAGATGAGAACTTGACGGAGATTATCAGATCTCATAACCAAGTGATCAAGCGCCTGGAAAAAGAAGTGGAAAGGTTGTCCAGACAACCTCAGCAACAAGGGGGGGCACTGGACACAAACAGCGACCACCAATGGCTTCACAGGCAAGCCAAGACTGCAACGTCCACCCTCGTCCTTCCGAGAATCAAAAAGTGGCACCGGAAGGGCAAAGGAGGATCTAGGAGGAAAATAGAGAGAAGAGACCCACCCAACTGCCGGGAGTGGCAGATGGTTGTCAGGGATCTCCCACAGCCCAGCGAACACAACATCAGTATCCACATCCGTGTTCGAGATGCACGCTGGGAGCATTCCGCGATCATCTCCGTCCCAGGGTTCCCGCACAGGATATCCATCCAGAAATGCCAGCCCGCCCAAAACCGGACAATTCTGTGTCGGCTAACATCGAAGATATGAGGGTCTGGCTCAATGAGCATCTCAAAGGTTAGGGAACAACCCAAGAGACTGCAAAACAGATCATCCAGTAGATCACCTCCACCCTGCTGTCAACAGAAATCAGTGATTATAAGATCCGCAGGGGATTCAATCTTCCCAGCTTTCAGAAGTATGACGGGAGAACAGATATGGTCGTCTATCTAAAGGACTACCAACAAGCACTGATCCTATATGAAGGAGACGAAAGCCCTTACTATAGGATGTTTACATCTAGTTTGGGCTGAACAACGCTCAACTCGTACCGCAAGTTGGCGTCGCGATCGATCTGCAGTTGTGAATAGTTAGCCGAGACGTTGCAGCCGCAGTGCACCAAAACATTTTGACTCTCCGACGTCGTTGAGAAAACGATCTAATGAGACTCTTAGGGTGTATGCCGGACAGTACATGGACACTACAACGATGTCGAGGACTGTACCAAGAAGCAGGTCGTGTCAATGTTCAGGCTTGGCCTTTCCTTTTGAAAGAAACTGAGGAAATCCCTAACCCTGAACCCTGTTGAGACGTTCCCCGAACTAATGGAAAGGGTGGAATATCATACGAAGTTGGAGGAGGAGACCCTCCATAAAGCAGGACACAATGCCCATAGATCTCACCGAACCCACGTAGTGGATACTGCTGGGAAGAAGAGCATGAAAAGAAAGATGTCACAGCAAACTCTTCCCGAGAAGGGGACGGAGCTGAGGCCGCAATGCTGACCATCGTCAGGATGCCAAGAGCAGGTCCAAAGGCTTTCAAGGCCTTCAAGACGAAGTTCAATGTCCCCATCTTCAGGTTGGTCTATCCCCTGAAGAACGAGCCCTTCTGGAGGTGGCCCGCAAAGTAAGGGAAACCAACTTGAGATGGAGGCCACAAGTATCAGGTGCAGCTACCGCATGGAGTTCGGCCACATAACGGAGCACTGCCACCAGTTCAAACATTTCCTGGAGGAACTCGCAGAGGCAGGTCCTTTAAAGGAGTACATTGCCCAGACACCCGAATAGGACAACATGCCTAGAAGGGTGGAAAGGCATGACAACTCATCAGATGAGAACATGTCTCCAGTGGGAACCGTCAACATAATACATGAGTCATTAAGCTGAGCTCCAAGAATGAATCTTGCACTCAAAAGCGGAAGGAAGGCCACGAGCATCACGTACTGCAGCTCGAGCAAAAGCGTCAGAGGGAACAGAGCGGGAAGCATGTCCAGATCTCGTTCTCTGAAGAGGATCCGGATGGGATGACGTTCCCGTACAACGACGCGTTGGTAATCACCTTGAGCATAAACCGATATGACACAGAGAGGATCTTGGTGGACCAGGACAGCTCCATTGAGATCCTGTACTTCCAAGCATTCAATAGGATGGGACTAACTCAAGTTGGCCTCAAGTCAACGCGGATACCACTCATCGACTTCAGTGCAGAACCAGTCTGACCTCTAGAAGTTATCACTCTTTCAGTACGAGTAGGAAGGGTGGCCATGGACACGGAGTTCCTGGTAATGGACGTGTCATCAGCCTACAACGCCATCATTGGGCACACATGGATGCACAAAATGGGAGTTATGTTATCCACCACTACCAAATCATCAAATGCCCAGGGCCCAAGGGTATCGAAAGCATCAAGGGAAACCAAAAGTCAGCGAGAAACTGCTCCATGTCTTCTATCAAGACCAGCCCCAACACCGAGCAGGTAAAGTCCATTGAAGTGCCGGACCAACCTATTTTAGAAGATATCGGAGTGGATCCTTCTGCCCAAGTGGTCGAGAATATGAGAAAGGTTCCCATCCACAACACTGACAAGGACAGGTATTTCCTAATTGGAGATTAATTCCCCGATGAAGACGCTTCTGAGTTAGTACGGGTCCTAAAAGATCACGTTGATGTATTTGCTTGCACCCCGCAAGAAATGGCTGGGGTAGAGCCAAGTATAATATGTCACCAGCTGAACGTCGATACATGCCACAAGCTAGTAATGCAAAATAGAAGACGTCCAGACGCATAGCATTCGAAGGAAATCATAGAAGAAGTTGATTGGTTCATCCAGGCAGACACAATTAGGGAGATCTACTATCCAGAGTGGTGCTCCAATACAGTCGTGGTAAAAAAGAAGAATGGCACGTGGAGAGTGTTTTGACTTCACAAGCCTCAACAAAGTTTTCCACAAGGACAGTTTTCCTATGCCAAAGATTGACCAATTGGTGGATTCTATGACGGGATACAAGTGAATGAGTTTTCTAGATGCCTATAAAGAGTATCACCAGATCGCTATGTATGAGCCCGACCAGGAGAAGACATCTTTCATTACTCCTTTGGGGTTGTATTGCTACAAAGTTATGCCTTTTGCCCTACGCAATGTCGGGTCAATGTATCAAAGACTAGCCACACTCATGTTCAAGAATTTGTTGGGAAAAAGTATGGAGGTTTATATCGACGACATGGTGGTCAAGTCCAAGGAGATAGACTCCCACCTCATAGACCTTTTCCGCACTTTCCAGATACTCTGGGGGTTCAACCTCGAGTTGGATGCATCCAAATGTGCTTTCGGGGTAAGTTTCGACAAATACCTTGGGCACCTGGGCACCCGAAGAAGCGTAGAGGCCAATTCCGATTAGATCGTTGCACTACAAAACCTCCAAAGTCCGAGAAGGACAAAGGAGGTGCAGCGACTGACTAGGATGGTCGACGTGCTCAATCGGTTTATCAGCCGCTCATTAGACAAGTGCAGCCCTTTCTTCCAGCTGCTAAGAAAGAGAACAAACTACACTTGGGAGCAGACTGTGAGAAGGCCTTCCAAGACATGAAAAAGTATCTTGTTGTACTACCGCTAATTGCTACACCAGAACCAGGAGATATCTTGACCACCTACCTGGCAGTTTCCGAGCATGCTGTCAGTGCCGTACTGATCAAGCAAGAAGGACAGCAACAACCAGTTTACTATGTCAGTAAAACATTATGACTTCAAGAAAACTTCAGTACTATTTTCTGACTCATACAATTGAAGTACCAACCATCCATCCCATTGGTTTTTTTTAATGAATGGCAGATATATCGCGAAGGTTTGCGGCTTGGTCTATTGAGCTTGGAGAGTACGACATCAACTATGTGCCCCGCACAGCAGTAAAGGGTCAGGTTCTTGCAGATTTCGTAGCAGAGTTCTCACACGATTCTACACGGACACCTGCACAGCAACCAGAAGAAAGACATACCAGCCATGTTCATCCCGCGATGCCAGATGTTGATAAACCGCACACAACAGAGTAGTGGAAACTCTTTGTGGACGGATCAACATGCAACAAATGATCAGGAATGGGTATCGTGTTGTTCTCACCAAAGGGATTGGCCTTAGAACAGTCAGTCTGTCTAACTTTCAAAGCATCCAATAACGAAGTAGAGTATGAGGCGTTGATTACTAGGCTCAAGAGTCCAAGAAGATGTAGAGCTAAAGATCTACTGATTCACTGTGATAAACAGCTTGTCGTCAATCAGCTCTCAGGAGAATATGTTACAAAGGATGACAGGATGGCCTCTTACGCAGCAGCAGCCAAGAAACTCCTCCAACATTTCAGAAAAAAGCAATTGTTCAAATCAGCTCCAAGCAAAATAGCCATGTGGATGCCTTCGCTTGTCTTGTTTCTTCTGTATCTTCAGAGCTCCGTCGCACAGTAAACGTTGATTCACTAACCCAGACGAGCATCCAAACAAAAGACTCGGAAGAGACTTTTGATTTGGATATAGGTGCGAGCTGGATGGATTCAATCATCGTTTACCTAACGAAAGACGAACTCCCCGCAAAAAAGAAAGAAGCGCACAAGATAAAGATCAAGTCAACAAGGTACTGGCTCTCACTAGATAAAGTCCTTTACAGGTCTTTTACGGGGTCGTACCTACGTTGCGTACACCCAGACCTTGTTCAACGATTTCTTTACGAAATCCACGAGAGGGTGTGCAGCAGTCACACATGGGGACGTTCGATAGCACACAAGGTCATTCCTCAGGGATATTGGTGGGCATACATGCAAGAAGATGTCAAAGTCTATGCCAGAAATTGTGAAAAGTGTGAGAAGTTCTCTCCAATTATTCGTGTTGTTTCAGCAGACTTCACACCTCTCACAAGTCCATGGCTCTTTGCTCAGTGGGGCCGGGACATAATGGGACTAATGCCGAAAGCCAAAGGAATGAAGAAGTATCTATTGGTGGGGACAAACTACTTTACCGAGTGGATTGAAGCAGAGCCGCTATCGAAGATCATTGAGGGCAACATAGAACAGTTTGTGTGGAAGAACGTCATCACCAGATTTGGAATTCCATGTCATTGTACCAGACAATGGCAAGCAATTCCAAGACAAGTTAAAAGCATTCTGCTCAACATACAAGATCAGGAATTTCTATGCCTCAGACAGCTACTCGCAGTGCAATGGACAAGCAGAAGCATCGAACAAGACTATCCTCGACGGTATCAAGAAAAGACTGGATAAGGCCAAGGGAATATGGGTAGATGAACTACCTTTAGTCCTCTGGGCTTACCGTACGACACCTAGAAGATTCACTGGTGAAACACCCTTCCCCCTAGCCTATGGTACAGAAGCAGTCACCCCGCTAGAAGTTGGTATCTGCACTATCTACACTGACTTAGTGGAACAGGGGCAATGTCAATGCTCTGGTCATGCAGTTGGACCCAGCAAAAGAGAAGAGAGAAAGGGCACTCGTCAAGCTGACCTCCTATCAAGAACAAATGTCCAAATTCCACAACAGAAAGGTACACCCAAGGGAATTCGGAGTTGCTGACTTGGTTTTGAAGAAGGTCCTTGGCAACACAAAGGATCCTGCAGATGGAAAGCTCGGGCCAAATTGGGAAGAGTCCTACAAAGTGATTGGGAGGGCAGGCCGGAGGGCTTACAGGCTTACGGATTTGTGCCTTCAAGATTGCCATGGGTTTGCTCAGTTGCAACAGCCACGGGCCCAGGCAAGGGAGCATCAGGACCAGCTTCTTCGGAAGGAGGAGGGATTGGCTCCACGGATAAGGCTTTGCTTAGAAGAGGAATCTCCATCCGCAGAGGAGAATCCTATGCCACACCACAAGCATCCATGGCGACAACCCACATGTCCGCAAAGATGAGATCCTTGATCTCGGGGAGTTGTTCCAGAAATTGGGTCTCGTAGTTTGCTTTGGTCGCGTCAGATCCCTGAGCATACCCTGTGTCGTAGGCGTCTTGGACCGCCTGTTGGGCCTTCTTTACTTCAGCACGGGAAAACTCCAGCTCGATCTGTTTGGCCCTCAGTTTTGCGTCTACAGCAGCCTTTTCCGCTTCTAAAGCAGTGGTCCGCTACTCCAACTCAGTGCGGATCTTGGCCACTGCAGACTGCTTTTCTTCTCATAATATGCAAAGACAGCTTCCAGTTTTTGCATCTCCTTCCCAACTGCGGCCAAGGCAGTCTGGCCGTCCTCATGCTTCTTCGAAATGAGGTGCATCTTGTCCTCATTCTTCTTTGCCAGAGCCATGTCATTCTTCAGCCTATCACCGTCCCTGGCGTGCTCAACCTCCAATATGTTGACCCGGTTGTCCAATTCAGTCACGCATTGTGTGGCCTGGTGGGGGCAAAGACAGAGAAACATGTCAAAATGAGCAATAGAGAAAATCAGCAGATATTTCGTTCAGAGATTCTACCTTCAAAGAATATGCCAGAGCTCGGCGGGCTAGGTCTCCAGAGGAGTGCTTGGACTCCTCAGCAACGTCTGTAGGCAGTAGTAGGGCTTTAGCGAGCCCGTACGAAGACACGCCGTCCAAAATTCGGCCGCTCTTCTTTACGATGCCCTTGTCCTCTTTCAGCAGGGCGGGGGCTCAGTGTTCATCAGCAGCAAGGGCTTTCTCTTTATCTGCTCAGGCAGGGTCATCCCTTCTTAGCCTCTTAAAGGCATGCTGCTCCTCGGGTGGATCAGCTCTCTCATTGTATCTTTGACGAGCACGGAGCAGCTAATTAGATGCCTCTGGAGCAACAAAAGGAGGGGGTGGTGGAACTTGGGCGGGCAGGGAAGCGAGAGGAGGAGGCAGTGCGGCAGTGGTGGCATGGGCACTATGTTCAGCCCGTTTGGAGGGAGTAGGAGATAAAACCCCCGATTCTTTCTTAATCAGGCTGGCAAATGAAAAGGACGCCATATCGTCTTCCCAATCCGACAAAGTGGAAAAGTCTTGAAAGAGACTGTGGGGACAATTTCAATGGAACCAAGGGAGGTCGGGGTCTCCCACTGTTCAACTTCATGAAGGACGTCTATAGCCTCAACGTCTTCTAGGTGGGCTTTGGCAACTGTTATTCCTTGATCTGGGATAGGGATTCCAAGCGAGATGGCAAGTTCGGCAGGAGCTATGACAAGATCCAATCTAGGTTGCTTGGCACCGCGGTATCCTCGGTAGTGTGGCATGTAACCCAGAAGATTCTTGACAAACCGATCTACCAGCTTCTCGAATGGAACAACGAAATTAACATCTTTGGAGATTTCTCAGTCTTCACAAATTTATTGTGAAGGGAGTTATTGTTTACAAACGGATCTGCAACAGTAAAGGAAATTCAAGTCGAGATTAAAAAAGCAGAAAAAAGAATGAAAGCAAAGAACAAGAAAGTTACTGACGAGGGGATCCGCCCACAAGGGGAACTGGTTTTTCCCTTTTTGATCCTCGGGTGAACTCCCAATTTCCTGTCACTATCAGATAGTTGTCAACATCCCTCCTTGTCGAGTCCGAAAGTCATAAGACCAGCTTGCCTCGATTTCCTCGCACCTTCAGGTACCATACGTTGTCTCGAGTGTGGTTCAACGTGTAATGGTACAAAATTTCTCAGATTCCGATTCAGGACCCGGTTATGTAATTCAATGCAGCGACTCCCATCACAGCTCGGACTGTGTTGGTTGTCACTTGCATCAGGGTCAGATTTGGATATGAAAAAAAGTGTCTCAGAAGAGGATGAAGGGAGAATCGCACCCCAACCTCCACAACCTGGATTATTGGGATGTGGAGAGCATTGTTGTTTGCAGAGCTCCGCAAGTATCCCTTAGGAGTTAGGCTAACAACATTGTCCTCCAGAATCCCGTAATCACGTTATAATTGCTTGATTCTCTCAAGAGTGTCGACCAGAGATCGAAAAAAGCCCATGTTCGATAAGTGAGAAATCGAGAACAATCAGAAGAAGGCTCTAGAAGAAAACCAATGGAAGAAGCAAGGTGAAAGACTTACAGAAAAGATTGGGAAGCCAGAGAAGATGCAGAAGGGATTCGGGTTCTCAAGAGCTCTGGTTTGCAAGGGATTAGAGAGATGAAGAAACAAATATAAATGTGGGTGTATGGAATATTTAAATCGAGTGGCGGTTTCCATGGGGAGTCGTGCCCCATCAAAAGGCGGGTCTGAGCCCCATCGCATTAATTGCGTATTAATGAGTACCACAATAAAAAAATGACGGTTGGCCTTTATTGCTTAATGGAATGATATCATATATAGACCGACTGTCTAACTTTGTCCACTCTGGTTGCGCGACTCGAGTAGCCAAAGCTGGGGGCAATTGTGGTTGGGTAAATCAGGGGTTTACCACGTGTAAAAGGCAAATCTGGATTCCCTGGACACTGGCTGGCAGTATGGCACGTGTCGTCCGTTTGGTCGATACAGAAAGTCACGTGTCATCAGTTCCCGCACTATGGATTAGGACAAACTAGTGCGGCATGACATCCTAACAGTGTGAAAGATAAGTTATACAGTAAGCCGCATGTAGGTGAATCTCCGATATAGTCAACCACATACAAATAAGTTTACCCGCACTGCGGATTAGATCGGCCCTGTACGGCTCAACATCCCGGCAGTGCAGAAGAGAAGTTACTAGTATGGCCGACGCATAGTTGTAAAAGGCGCGCCTAGGCGCGAGGCGCAACGGGGCGCGAGTCCGGGGCCTCGGGAAGGCTGGGGCGCAGTCCCTTCAATAAGGCGCGTCAAAGGCGCTAAGGCGCGCTTGAGGCGCGAGGCGGGCGAGGCACTTGAGGCGCGCGCCTTTTGTTTTTAGGCAAAACATTATTTCGTAAACCCTCTTCCCTCATGCCTTCCCTCACTCCTGTTGTTCCTCTCGCCCCCTTCACGCCTGCTGCTTCTCGCTTGCCCTCTCCCCCACACCTGCTATCCCTCTCGCTCGACTGCTCTCCCTCCCTCTCGCCAGCTCTCCTTACCTCTCTATCTCTCGTCTGCTCTCTCCCTACCTCTCGCCTGCTCAGCCTCTCGGCTCCTCCTTCCTCTCCCTCTACTGTTGTGTCTCTCACGGTATGTGTTTATATGTGTTTACTATATAAGTTTATAGGTTGTGTATATTACGTATATATGTGTAGTACTACTATAGTGTAATGTTTATTTATACATCGTAAATTGTGTTCAATAATAGTCATTATTGATTCGGTTATTCTGTGAATAGGTTAATAAACATGTCAAGCGAAGGAGTAAGGAAGGATCCGGCATGGAAATCTGCTGATTTGGTTGACCCCACTAATAGGGACAAGTTCAAGTGCCGTTTTGTGACAAGATAAACAATGCCGGTGTTTATCGGGTAAAACAACAACTAGCGAGGGGTTTTAGAAATGTTACAGCTTGCCCAAGACGTCCACCCGAAGTTCGACAAGAAATTAAAGATTTTATGTCACAAAAAAATCAATGAAAGATCAAATGCATATGTTACCGGATATTGATGCAGATGTTTTTGGGGATGATGAAGAATGATATGCCGCAGCCGGAGATGAATACTCGTGGTACTGAATCCCTGGGAAGCAGTCAAGGATCCATTTCTAAACCTATGTCGAAGAGGCTAAAAACAAAAGGGCCAGTGGATGTATTCTTTACCCCCAATCCGGATGTGGTTGTTCAAAGTCGAAAAGGTAAGCCAACAATACTTGTTTAATTTGTCATTTTACTTATTGCCTTCATATTTATAATTACAAATATTGGTGTATACTGTTTTTTTTGTTTTTTTCTGCCTTATTGCGCCTCGCTTCGATAAGGCGCGCGCGCCTCGCGTCTAGACCCCAGCAGGCCTTTTGCGCCTCGTTGCGCCTCGCGCCCCAAAGAACTATGGGCCGACGTAGTGTGCGACATGTACAGGTGTCGATCAGCTAGTGTGTAGCGATCGGCACACGTGTCCTGGCTATTCGCGCCAAAAGAGACAAAGTCCCGTGGATTAATAAGGCGTGAATAGTTAAAGGAAAGTATGGCATATTGGAAAAGGAAAAAGATCTCCGAAAACAGGGAAAGGTCCGGCGAGAATCCGAGAAAGATTTCATTTTATCGAAAAAGGGGATGAGAAGTCTCATCCAATTCTCGATTACCAGCAACAAGCTAGTAATCCATAAGGCCTCTATAAAAGCGAAATTTTAACCTACAAGGAAATGTACATGCTAATTTGTCCTCAGACTTTCATTTGTGTTTTCATAAAATTTTCTCTCGATCAAAGACTAACTTAGTCATCGGAGAGCCTTCCGGCTAACAGCGGCGGGAGGTTCTCTAATCCTTGTTTGTGAGCGCAGATACTGGGAGGAGTGCAACCAGATTAGCAAGAAAACTCAGAGCAATCCAGACCAGCCAAATCAGTTCATCTACAGAGATAATCCAGTTTCGGTTTTTTACCCCCGCACGTTTTCCAAGGGTACTTTAGTCTCTTTTTTCACCTACAGTGTATTAGGATTTGTCTATTTAAACTGTAGCTTAGTATTCCATTGGGCAACTGAGATTGTAACACACATTAATTTGTTCTGTCCTTTGCAATCTATCAAATTTAAGTGGCTTTCCAGATGCACTCCTTTTTATACCAGGAAAATATTTAAAGCTAGCATTCTCAAATTACTCTTTGGTTTCAGATTTGAATTCAATTTCTGGACACTCAAGTGTGGGCTCCACAAGGAAATAACTCATGATCCATAAAAGTGACAGAGTAAATCAAAGTACTCTATGTGCATAAACCTTTGAATAAACTAAACAAAATCTGCTAACTCTTGTGAATGGCATCAAAAGCCAAACAATGGAACCATGTTCCAAGAAGTAACGGACGCTTAAGTGCCAAAATGTAGCTCCAAAGATTTGAGACTTAAGCATACAGAAATCAATATAATTTGGTTGGTCCTCACAAGATTAAGTCGTTTAGATTAAAAGCAAATGCTACCTCTGTGTAATGTTAGAATTCACTGTCAAAGAAACATTGATATTAAATATCAGCGCTAAGGAAGTAACAAATGTTCGACATGTTTATACCTGTGCACCAGTTCTGAATATAACCCAATGGCAGCATCTGCATGTTTTTATGAATACTTAATCAAGAACTGTGAAATGAACAAGGCATGAAGGATGGGAGCACGCAACAGAATGTGCAATTAAAGGCAAAACTTCAGCACAATAAAAGTAAGATACGACTTACGAGCACATTGAGATGCAATCTTTCCAGCCCCCATCTTTAAGTCTTGTCTAACAACAAAAACCTGACATCATTACGTCCAAAGTAACTGGAAAAGAGGTAAATCAACCTTCACTAGGAAACTTATGAATCATCCTCAACTAAAACTGAAACCAGTTATTAATGTCGACACCTTTCACTGTCGCGTGATTAAAGGAGGACCAAGTGCACGAAGTTCCTGCATATGCGAGATTTGGGGAGAGTTGATGTACCACAACCTTACCCATGCAAGTAGAAAGATTGTTTCCGTGAATCGAACCTGTGACCCACAGGCCACAATGTGGTAGCTTTACCGCAACGCCGAGCCCGTCCTTCTTAAAGAGGGTGATCCAGTACACGAAGCTCACGCGTATGCGGGGTCTGAGGAAGGGTTGATGTACGCAGCCTTACCCCTGCAAGCAGAGAGGCTATTTCCGAGAATCGAACCCGTGAACGGTAATATTTTACCATTGCAGTTGAAATGCAACAGAAAGCCTTACAAACACCATCCTTAAGTTATTCTACTGGACCAAGCCATTGACACTGCCTCTACAAATTACAGTTGATGACAATATTCAGGAAAAAATGAAACTGGCCAAGAAGTAAATGCAACCAGCTACCCATTCCTCTATAAGGAAAGGAATAAAAATGTGTGGATTGCAGAAAATCACTGACAGTAACACACCAATTAACCCACTAAAGGGAGAAAAATAGAGTTCTTTATTGGCTGTGGACATCTCCTGTAAGGAATGCTTAACAAAAATGGGAGTTAATTTGTTCCTAGGACCACTATAGAGTTTAATTCAGTTTGTTAGAAAACTAATAGACACGCATTGGTTCCATTTGTTTAACCAAACCAAACTGAGACTCAAGTCCCAATCAATTGGGGTTGGCTACATGAAGCCGTTTTTTTC
>NMUG010001373.1:0-18094 GCA_002855965.1 Monotropa hypopitys | reverse complement strand
CAAATACAAAACAAATACACTAAAATAAAAATTATTATAACCTAAACTAATGAAGATATGAATGAAATAAATTAAACACAAATGAAATATTTAAACATGTAATGAGCAGATCACCTGGATAATCTCCAAAAGACAAAAAAGATACTAATTGTAGTACGGATACAATCAAGCAAAAACATGGTCGGGTGAACATCAACTACACACTAATAAAAAAAGAACATTGACTACATAGACAACACATGGCACAATGGCAAAGATAGGTACTATCAGTTGATTCATTTCTACAAAATCCCCTTAGCCTTTAAGTACTCCACAGATTGGTCGTAAATACCGTCAATTCCATATTTAAAGATGAATACATCTTTGATGAACTTGCCAGATGAGATAATCAAATTGGGTTTGGAAGGAAAATCTTCAAAACTATAATTGGTCAAATAAGAAATAAGGAGAACTTTCACACACTTCAGAATCAGAATCAAAGAACTCAAGTGTAAAAGTTTCAAAATCAGTTTTGCCAAGCACTTTTCAGAAAAAATCCATTGAATATGTGAATTTCAAAGATACCACTAAATAGAAACTATATTCGAGAACTATTTCTTCTGGGGGACAAATTAGGAGAAAGTGATCTAATACTTCAATATGATTGTTACAAAACTTGCAAGAGGCTTGCTTCACATTTTAAATATTGTCTTGTTTAACTTGCAACAGGCTTGCTCCACATTTTAAATATTGTCTTGTTTAACTTGCAAGAGGCTTCATCCTAGTTTAACTCTCCCTTGTTTAACTATCCATCCAACCAAAGCATTGTGACTTGTAAAGAGAAATGTTCTTCTTGATAAAATTAAAAGCAGGGTTAGAGTTTGTGGTATGCACCACCAAGGAAGTACATAGAGCTAACAATGAAAGAAATCATGATTTTGAAGAACTTGGTGGTGCTATGAGAATCGGCAACAGACTTAACATAATCCCTAATTTGACCTAACATAAATCTAGAGCAATGTTGACTATTGTTCTCCACTGAAATATGCAAATGTTATTGAATAAATGTACAACAGATACTTGTATGGCACTTATGCAACAATATTTGTCCTCTCCTTCACATTTATGTAAAAAAAATTCCAAAGACAAAACATAACAAAACACATAGAAAGGATACAGAGACATGGAAATTACCTGTGACGGGGACTATACATTCAAGCCCATGCAACTAAAAAAATGGAAAGTTTAAAATGATGCAATTTCATTTCAATGCTTAAATCACACAGATTATCTCAAGAAATTCAAAAATCAACATAAGCAATTGGGAACAATAAAACTCACTACTTCACACCCATAACACTCCACAATATTTGGATGCCTTAATCAACTCAATAGAGCAATTTCCTATAAATGAACTCACATAAGAACTTCTTTCCAGCATCTATAGAAGATCCATAAAAAGAATCGAAAAGAGAAATAACTAAGCACAAAAATGCTAGATTGAATGCTAGAAATTAAAAACCCCAAAATTAAAAACATAGAAACCCAGTCTCCACCCTAGACAACTCCCACCAACGACAGAGACAATCGATGCTAGACCAAAACCAAATTTATAAACGAAATTCCAAAACCCAGAAACTATCACGAAATGATAAAAATTCTGACTGAAACCCAATTTATGCGAGCTAATTATTCATTTACGCGATAGCCAAAGTCATTGGCAAGTGCACAAACTGTAGGAATGAATGCCAGTCTCCCCAAAATCCGCTGCTTCAAATCCTCCGAAATTGCCCGATTCACCGTGTAACGCAACTCATGAGCTGAAACCTGTCCCCTTCTCTTCAAACCATCTCAGAATGGTTTTATGTTCCAAATTGTATCACAGTGACTGGAAAATTGAAACTTAGAAATGAGAAAGCAAGATCACGAGGGAGACAGAAGGCAAGGGAGAGAAATAGTCACAAACCTTGTCACAGTTGCTTTGCAAGTGTCGTGTGCTTCTCTCGGCTGAATGTTGGTCCAGCTCAGATTCATACATTTCAACAAACAGGCGGTGAGCACTCCCATATTCAATCCCTCATACTCATCTGAACATCTATAGAAACATTCAGAAAATCAGCTCATATCAACACTAACCCATGTTTTCTATTCAATATTTGGTGTTTTTGATAGCAGATTTCTATAAATAAATAATCTAAAACTTTTAAGGCAAATTTGATAACTGGAATAAAATAAACAAAAAAAAGCACCGACATTAAACAACAATCTCAACCCACAGACGACACATGACTATATAAGGTACATAAACATATGATTAGAAACCCACCTGGTGATATATACTCTGAGTCATTATTTTTATCATTGTCATTGGTTTCTTCCATTATCATGGGAACGGATGACGCAGATATACCATTGTCGTTGTCCAATTCATCCGCACTCTGCCTCTTCACTGGTAAATCGGCATCGAAGCTGCTCTTGTCCGATATCTACTCCCACACTACTCCCACAAACCTGTGAACTTTGAGTTTGTGTGAGATGGAGGTGGGTGTGGTGGTGGATGCAATCTCAACTTTGGGCATCCGTGGTGGACTTACTCGAGGATTTCTCCATGACGCCACTCTACGACGTGAATCGACATGGCGTGAATATATGCTTATATGCGTGAGTAAATTTCTCCTCCCTTTCCGATGTTTCTTCCTTGCTTGCAATCTCTCTACACGACTGTCTTGGATTTGTTAGAGGTGTAATGGAACGGGACTGTGTTGGGTTGTTAAACGGTCGCGTATTGTTTAAGGCATAATGGGACTGTGTTGGGTCCACGTACTTTGTAATTGTTTATGTACTCATATAGGTGCGCGAGGGTTTTGGCGTGGGTGGTCTGCGGAAAAATGATACATGCACACAGCCTGCCACACACCCAACCACACATATATGCGAGTCCCGTGTTTTTGGGACTCGGATAAAAAATATGATCCAACCACAAAATGTAAAAAAATATTTTATGTTATGCTGTAAAAAATCAGGTCGTTCGGATAAGTTTAACTGTCTTCATATTCTACAGTATGTACAGCATGCAGTTACAGTAACTGCGTACTGTACAATACGAAGACATTTAAACTTATCCGAACGACCTGATTTTTTACAGCATAACATAAAATATTTTTACATTTTGTGGTTACATCAGATTTTTTATCAGAGTCCCGAAAACACGGGACCGACATGCATGTGTGGTTGGGTGATTTAATCTCCTTTGGGGTTGCCGTGACGGCTTCACATCATCTTCGAGAAAAATACGATGGGTGCAAATAACTGGATCTATGCCATGTAAATCGGCAATAGTCCAACCAATTGCCCCTCGTCGAGATTTCAGCAATGATATCAATCTAATGTCTTGATCTTCTTCCAAAGTGGAAGAGATCACCACCGGATATGTTTCTTCTACCCCAAGATATGCATATTTTAAATGTGCGGGTAGTTCTTTCAATTCGAGCATAGGAGCTTGTACACTAGAGGGTAGTGACAATCCCTTAGACTCGGGAAGTTCTTCAAATTTTGGAGTCCATGAATCGACTCCATAAACCTCCTCGAGTTCCTCATCAAGTAAAGCATTCAGAAAATTGACGTATGTCGACTCAAGAAGTGGCATCTCATTGGAAGTAAGACACATCTCAAGAGGGTCTTTATAGAGCATTGAATCGACATGGTCTTGCACTATAGACTCTATCCTGTTCACCTCGTGAACCTCCTCATCGTCTCCCATTTGACTTCCCACATTAAAAATGTTGAGTTCTAAGGTCATATGACCAAATGTGAGTTTCAATAACCCATTCCGGCAATGAATGATGGCATTAGAAGTTGCCAAGAATGGTCGGCCGAGAATGATTGGGATTTGGGATGATTTAGCGATGGGAGCAATAGGACAAGTATCTAAAACCACAAAATCCACCGGGTAGACAAAATTGTCTACTTGAACCAATAAGTCTTCGACCACTCCCTTTGGTACTCTCACACTCCTATCGGCAAGCTGTAAAGTCACAGTGGTTGGCTTCATGTCACCAAGTACGAGTTGTTGATAAACGGAAAAGGGAACAAGGTTGACACTAGCCCCGAGATCAAGTAGAGCTTTTTCACATTCATTACCCCCAATACTAATCAAGATTGTAGGACAACCGGGGTCCTTATATTTCGGGGCAACATTTGTTTGAAGAATGGAGCTCACTTGCTCGGTCAATAATACTTTTTTGTGCACATTCAACTTCCTCTTCACCGTACAAAGATCTTTCAAGAATTTGGCATGGGAAGGGATTTGCTTAATAACATCAAGCAAATGTATGTTCACCTTTACTTGTTTGAACAACTCGAAGATATCATCATGAAATTTACCCTTAGACTTGGGTGCAAGTCTATGAGGGAAAGGAGCCACCGTAGGGTGCAAAGGAGCAACAAAATCATCTTTCTTGACCTCGGAAGATGTATTTTCATCCGGAATAGGTACAGCCGTAGGTAGAGGGACAAGAGTTGATGGATGCTTAGGTGGTGGGGCCACCGGATCATTTAAACCTCTCCCACTCCTAAGAGTTGTAATCGACTTAGCTTGTTCATGATTATGTGGAGGATTTGGATTCGAAGAAGAAGAGCCCAAGAAGTGTTGACCTTGTGGGTTCATGATGGGCTGTGAAGGAAATTTTCCTCGCTCTTGTTGTAACGAGCTCACCGTAATAGTAAGCTTCGTTATTTGATTTTTGAGGTCTTCCATGACTGATGCTTGAGTTTTCATGAAGCTTAAGATGGCATCGTCATCATTTCTTTTGTAGGGTGGATTGTAAGCATTGGAACCCCCAATTTGTCCTTGAGGAATGGATTGAAATTGATTTTGATGATTAGGAGCATATTGGAATTGATTGGATTGGTGTGGACCATACTGTTGCGGATTGGACTGATTTTGAGATGGGTATGGGTTTGGTACAAAATTTTGATTTTGGAATCCGGGTGGAGGAGGATTGTATTGAGGTTGGGGTGGTAAAGATTGGAATCACATGGAGGGTCCTTGTTCGGTATTTTCCCAACTCAGCCTTGGGTGATTCCTCCAACTTGGATGGTAACCCCCAAACAAGGGATGATTTCTTGGAAAGTTATTAATTGAATTAACATCCGCTTGTTCGCTGGTTGAGAGTAGGTCCTTTACTACCGGCAATGATGGACAAAGCGCGATTGCATGGCCTATAGCATCACATATTGCACATACTTCCTCCGTTTTTTGCAATGGAGGCAACTGGGTTAAGTTTGTTCAACTCAATATTTTCCAATTTGTGACTCAACTGAGCCACCGTCAAAGATAGATCATCATGTTCTTTCAAAGCATGTTTTCCCCCGGAATGTTGACCATGGGCCATATGAGGCAAAGAACGGTCATTTGGGTCAGAATAATCCCATGATTGGGTATTCTCAGTGAGAAAATCGAAGTAATCCAATGCTTCAGTTGGGTCTTTGTCAAATAATTCCCCATTGCACATCATATCAATGAATTGTCGGTTCTTCTGAGAAATTCCCTCATAGAAATATCCAACTATTTGTGCATGGTCAAAACCGTGATGAGGGACAGCGTTGAGGAGGTCCTTGAACCTCTCCCAACATTCGCCAAATGATTCACCCTCTTTTTCACAAAAAGAAGTGATAAGTTTCTTTAGGGCACGACTGCGATGCAAAAATATTTCTTGTAGAATTCTTCTTGGTTCATTCCCCAACTTGTTATGGATTGAGACTTAAGTGAATTTAGCCAAGTTTTGCCTTGATCTTTCAATGAGAATGGAAATAACTTCATCCGAGCAGATTCAAGCTGTAGAGGATTGTTGCAAATTGTGCCTACAACTTCCTCAAAATGGCGTACATGAAGGTACGGTTGCTCGGTATGCATCCCATGAAAATGGGGTAGCATTTGAAGATGTGGTGGTTTAACGGTGAAAACATTTTGACCATTTACCGCCGGTGCGACTATGCATGATGATTGTGTGACACGAGTCGGATTGAGATAATCACGCATAGTACGAGCCGGTGGCACAACTACATTGTTGTTATCTTGGGCCATTGGGTCGAGAGGGGGAGTTTGATTTCGCACAAGTCTATGTGTTTGGTCACGAGCGTAACCGTACATATACCGGTGGCCTCCTCTCAAGAATTTTTTATTTTGTGAACTTGTTTTTGGTTTCAAAAAGAAATGAAATCAAGATTAGATATCGCCTCCCCCGCAATGGCTCCAAAAATGCTTACGCCCTCAATGTGTATTTAAATAACGAGGTAGCCCGAAGCGTAGGGCTAGGGTGTGCGTGGCATAATACTCGGGAAGTCCGAGGTCGATTCCACGAGGGGGAAATCTTCTAATGCTTTGATAATATTTCTTCTTGGAATTTTAATTGTTTTGAGGTTATGAGTAGCCAACTGAAATTTTATGGGAATTGTTTTAACTTGAACAATAGCAATGTTTAGGAAATTTACTTACTTTAAAAACGGGTATGGTCATGGACTTGACTATCATAACTCAAGGGTATCAAATGTCTCCAAATACTCAATGGAATGAAACTTTATGCACACTAGTTAGAGGATGAGATGAGTTATGATTCCTCTAACATGGTCCTTAAATCAAACCCAAAAGATGACATAGCACCAAGCATTGGTTGTGACAAGGAGTTGTCCCCAATCAATCAAAGTGATAACAATCTTTTGTTTTGACCAAAAATAGAAGGGGGAATCACAACAAACCTTAAACCCTAACCATGATAATGGAGGACATCCTAGACCCCATGAGCCATGGATAATCTAGTCCATGGCCTTCCCCTATAGACTACTCACTCATTGCCATAAAAGAAAAGAAATGAATGTTAAGACAAGAAATTTACATTCAAGACAAAAGTGCTAGCAATAAACTTGAAGTTAAAATGTTACAACTTACTTGAAGACACTTAAAATGTTACCAAAAATCTAAAGCTAGGTGCAACCAAAATCTGTCTAGAAAAACTGCTCCCCTTCCAAGAAAGGAAAATGAAGAACTATGTACTAGAGAGAGAGAGCTAAGTTGGAATATTGAGAAGTATGTCTCTAAGTGTCCTTAAGTGTCTCTAATGCTCCCAAGACAAAAGTGAAGTAAAATACATGCTTCCCCCGAAATCCAAATGAAAACACTCCCCCAAGTTCATATTTCCAAAGTTGTCCCCTCCACTCACAAATATAAAATAGTAAAATAATCTGTCAGAATTTTCAGTAGGAGACCGGTCCCCAACGGATCAGGAGACCGGTCCCTTGCTTCTTCTTATGCCTACTGCCTTCGGTAGACCGGTCCCCAACGGATCAGGAGACCAGTCCCTTCACTCTTCTTGTGCCTACTGTATTTAGGATACTGGTCCCCAATGGATCAGGAGACCGGTCCCTTCTGCTTTGTTCCCCTTTTTGCACAGTAGGTGCACTCCAAAGGTATCAGGGCCGTATCGTTGCTTCCACCATCCGCAACAAAGGTCAGAACTTCATCATCCTTCATCATCACTACCTTGTATCTCCATGACAAGCTCCAAAACCATACTTTCACGTCAATTATCTATTAAGAATAAGAATCTACCATGCACACGAATCATGCGGAAAATAATGTAAATAACGACTAAACATGTATGAATTAAAGATGAATTCTCCTTGGAATATTCAATATTCTAGGAGAATCACCTGCGAGGAAATGATAGGCTGCCATAGGGTCACCTTCACCATTGAACTGGGGAGGGTTCATGGGAAAGAACTCCTTCAATGCATTCAAAGTGTGACTAGCATCCATCTTGATACCCTACAAAGAGAGTATTAACGTCATTCAACAGTAAGTATACAAGAGGATACGCGAAAAACGAACAACCCACATGGGGCACCCAAGATGATTGAGATACATAAAATAAAAGAGACATTTTACTAATCGTGCCTTAACCCACGAACTAGCACGCCACGATTCTGAGCAGTCTAGATGGACCCAACCGCGTCACCTATACCACAAATTTATAAATAGCGGCATCATGAAGTCTACAGAATCCCAAATGAATACAACTAATTAAATCTCATGAAAAGATATGACCAATGAGTCATACCCCTTAAAGAAAAAGCTAAACATTGCGGTAATGCCTCAATATTTTCACTAAAGTAGAGGAGCAAATACAAACTCGAATGAACCATAAGTCCTATTTTATCAAAAACTACACGCTTTTTAACTCCTTGAGATAGAAAAATAACTCAATCCTCGAGACTAAAAGGTTCCAAGGGATACTATCAATCACCAAACCAGCGCCAAAGTTTCCAGAGTCTTAACACAACACGCCAACAAGACCCAAGTTCCGACTTACCAATGACAAGATTAGAAACAATCACAACACGATCCTCGATCACTTTCCCAAGTTTCATATTACCACAGGCCTCAACCTCAATTCTAACGAAACAATGGAGCCTAAAACCTAATAATGACTTAAAGAGTGCCTCGCGATCACTAGGACAAGAACACCAGAGAATGACACTCAACTTCCGAAGGATGGGAAAACTCAACTTTCACGGAAGGAGACAAACATACAAGACACTTCAAGAATACAAGACCATGATGTGATAGAGCACATCAAGCACACGGACACGACCGAAAACAATGTAATGACCGAGATAACCCATGAAGACCAGGTGTCTTCCCATGGTTCCAAGGTATTCGAACCGAATGCTCTGATACCAAGTTGTCACGCCCCGGATTTTCAAACCATATTTTTTTTAATTTTAAATGATAAACATGGGATATAACCACTTGCCATTCAGATACTATCAGTTGAATTTCTCATTACATTCACAGAGCAGTACAAAGTGGAAGTACAACAAAAGTAAAGAGCAAAATAAAAGTACAAGTACTGTCCTACTACAACTGCTACAGTGAACAGGGGACTACAAGTACAAAGTAAAAAAACTACAACTGAAGTGCTGAAACTAAAAGGTAAAGTACAAAAGAGACCACTGCAACTGAAGTAGTTGAGCCCAAGAAAATCCAGCAGCTGACTCCAACTCCCACACAATCTAGTCCTGCAACACAGACTAGAAAAAGAAAGAGAAAGAGGGTCTGAGCAAACCATGGCTCAGTAAGAAAACCCTTAACTACTACCAAGCATGGACGCATGGTGCGTGCCTACGTGTCCACAAGTAAAGGTACTAAAACAGTAAAGAAACTAAAGTGCACGTAGTGTAAACTCAACTCAAGGAAATAGCTGCATAGGCATAATCCTACAAAGTATATCTAATCGAAACCGCAATGTCAAGCGAGTACAAGGGTACGACATCCTCATCCAACCGAAACAACTTCCAATACTAATTTGACTAACTCTACCACCAAGGTACAACACTCGAGGGACCTACAAAGGATCCCAAACCAACATCGTGCCAAGAGGCCTAACCGTAAATCACATTGCAAGGCATGCCAATTATCATTATCATCATGTATTTGAACTATATGACATATTGGATATTTGATGTATTTCTTTTCTTTCGTTCATTAATTGATCCTCTATAGCCCATACTGTGGATTTATATTGGAATTGTCATTATAATCTCTTTTCTTGCACTATGGATACTCCGAGGAGGCATCTAATCGAGACCCATCCAAGTTATCCCAAACTTTCACAATGGACATTCCGTAGAGGCATCTAGCTAAGACACATCCAAGTTATCCCAAGTCTTTCATAATGGACATTCCGTGGAAGCATCTAATCAAGACCCGTCCAAGTTATCCACCTCTTTCATTTATCATATTTTCGCGATTCATTTCATATTGGAATGGGTCTGGTATAGTGGTCGTCGACTCAATATCCTTTCCCCTCGTGATTCCCCAACCCGTTGGGAGGGCTACGCTACGCCCCCATTATGCTCAACGTGGTGGCGCGACCACCGAGGATGTCCAACATCCGTCTATTCCCGTTGTGCATAATGTCGTGGATGGTGCGACCATCCACGGAAGTAGGGCCGCAACATGTTCCCGCCACATATCCAGCATTCCCCAAACTCTTTGGGAGGGCCCACGGTACCCTATGATTCCACGTTGTTAAATGATTTTGTTCATTTTCTCATATCAATGTTACCATGCCAAGTCGAGGCTATCAAACCACATCATTCCACGTCAACCTACTAGATTCCATTTTCTTTCATTACGAGTTTCCCAAGCAATAAATTCTAGGTTGAACGTGAGTAGCCTTCGTGGGGCACATCCTCCGTATTAGGGTTCATTAAATTTGCCAATGAGTTCTATGAATACAAACTCGACCTTGACCAATTCCAAGAAGTGTAACGAGACCTACAAGGCCTAAACTTTCGAGGGTAGCCATGATGTTCGCGCAATCATACTCAAGACTCTACCATTCACCCGGATAATTCAAATGATTCGATCTTACTACAACATCCAACTAGAGTCAAACACCGAACATTTGGTACACTCTAAATCTCACGGATCCTACGGTAGCTTAACGGTGCCAAATTATTCAAGGCACGACTCAAGGTTCTCATGAACAATTTATCAAACATTTGGTGGCCCCTAACTCCAATGGCCACCACTCAACCATAAACCACAAAAATACAAGTCGCTCTCCTCACGGGAATTTCGTCGAACATGTGGTGTGCTTAAGCCTCTAGAGCATTCTATCAAACAATTCGTGGGTCCAAGGTCACCACTTAATTCCACTACATTAAAACCCTAAGTTACCAAGTGCAATGAACATCAAAATGGTTACAAACATTAAGCCTATATACACACACATACTTAATAATAGCTAAGAATTTACCCACCGGAGATTCGCCGGAGTTCCGAGATCGCCGGAAACGTCCTACACACCGCCACAAACCGAGACCGTGGAAGCGTAGATCGTGAAGCCCTCGTCAAGAATGACGAAATCTACAAAACCCAAGCAATAACCAAGAAATCAAGGGAAAGAAAGAGGAGAAAATGAGTTTGATAGGAAGAGAAGATAGACATACACTTAGAGAGAGAGAGAGAGGGAGAGAATTCTGGGCTTCAAATGCCCTTCCCACGCACAAAAAAATCATATATATATAACCCCTACTTGAAATGACAACAATACCCTTAATGAGAACAAAATATTCCAGAAATGCCTCTGTGCACCGGTGCAAGTCAACTCTGCACCGAACAAACTCCTTAAAATTTCGAACACTAAGTTTGTGCACCGGTGCATCTCTAACCTACACCGGTGCAAACTTGCACCAGAACCAACAATGGCATTAAAAATCTTTCTGCACCGGTGCACCTCTCAACTGCACCGGTGCAACTGTTCCAAGACTTGAACATTAGCACCAAAAGCCACTCTGCACCGGTGCACCTGTCATCTGCACCGGTGCAACTGTTCCAAAACCTGAACAGTAGCTGTGAGGCCCCGACCCAAATAATTAAAATTTAATAAGTTTATTTCATTTTAGCGGTTTTATTTGAAATTATTTTGAGGCTAAAATAAGTGTAATATAAATAAAATTGAAATTCATAAAGTTAAAGTTAGGCTAAGAGCCTAAATAAATAAGAAAGGAAGAAGCAAAGGTGTTAAAAGGCCCAAAAGAGGCCAACCCAAGCTGTCCGGAACATCCAGCCCGAACTTTCAGGCCGGACCAGACCGGGTCGGCCCAGTCGACCAGCCCAGGCCGGACCCGCACAGCAACCGGCTGCGCGGCAGCTCTGCCGTACGTCCCATCCGGACTGACACAGCCGCCTGACATGATAAGACAATTCAGTCGCAGGTTGCAGGATGTCAGGTAAGGTGCTCAGGCCTGACCTGGATGGGACAATTACCTGCCCCGTTCGGCAGAGTTAAGGAAGGGTAAAATCAAGCAATTAATGACCCCCAACTACCCCAGAGCATCCGAACCCCTATATAAGCATCCCAAACCCAAGCATTCAAGTCCCACACTAGACATTCCTCCCAACCATTAATTCTAGAGTGAGAAAGTGTCTCCCGAGCACTTAGCCTTCGGCACCCCAGTTCGGACAAGTCTTAGCCGATCAGTCCTTCTCCAAACAGCCTTTGGTTCACTGTTCCTACACTTGTCCGGATCAGCCCTTCCGGACAACCTTCAGCTCGGCCAGATCCTTGCCAGATCAGGAGCTTTACTCAGGTATACTCTAAGTCCTTCGGTCCATTTATTTCTTCCTTATGTTCTGTTCGGCCAGTCCCTTTAAGGACTTGGCCGAGCTATAATCAGCTCGGCAGAACACCCTTGGCTCTGCCGGAGCTCTTTACCTTAGCGTTATGTTCGGCACTAAGCCAAACAAGTCTGGTTTCTCTTTGGAACTCTCCGGCTGAACCTTACCTCAGCTCGGCACACTTGTCCGGACCACTGCAGAACCTTGCTTATCCCTTACCATGCACTGCCGACCTCCCATATGCCGGAGCACCTCTGCTCGGCAGCATGTACGGTCCGCCATCTCCTATGCTTGCATATTCCAGCTCGGTCAGACCTTATGTTGTTCGGACAATTAGTCCAGTAAACTTGTATTCCCCTTATTAACACTTTCAACCGGCCAGAACACCCAAAGAAGTTGTTCCCGAGTGGCCAGTGTTCGGCAGTAAGCAATGCTCATTGCTCGGCAGAACGGTATAATGAAACCCGACCATTTAGGTCTGCTAAGCCTTAGTTTGGGCGGCAAATATTCCAGAAACCAGTAATATGGCGTTGCAAACCATTTCGACCAATCATTAGCCCGAACACTCAAAGCCACGCACTACCTTAGACCGACAGCCCTTCTAGCTGTTCGGCACTCTCTGCTCGACCAACTTTCAGCTCGGCAGAAGTCCTTTAGCTCAGCACCCGTTCGGCCCAGATTCTGCCAGCTCGGCAGAGCTCTGCTCGCCCAACCTGTGCCCAGCCAAACCTTAGCTCGGAGCCCTCTGCTCGGCAAAATCACACGTAGCTCGGCAATCGGACCTTTCGGTCCAGAATAACCTCAGACCAACCAGTTTATTTTCCCCGAGCTAGGCCAGTCGGTCACTGTCCTCCGGACAGAAGACTTGTTCGGCCAGAAGCTTGGTAGTTCGGCCAAGACCAGCTCATCTCGGCAGAACAGTAATAAATAGTAATAAAAATATTAGAGCTCGTAAATGATATTTTTAGGTCATCTCTTGACAGATTCGAGGATTAAAGTTACTAGGAGCTCATTCCAAGAACAAAGGTGAATCACTGTATATCTTGTCTACTCGTACAGTTTCTTTTAAACATGCTAATCATTTGAGAAAGTATTTTCATGCTATTGAGCACTTACTCTATTATGTTGTCTCTTCATCAAATAAAAATAGCATGCACTCTTCTTCTATTACCATGGATTGACAAACAGGAAAGATTTTATGATTGAACGGCATGAACTGCAAGAGCTGATCGATAAGAATTTCATCCGACCTAGCTCATCACCGTGGGGAGCGCCAGTGGTATTTGTCAACAAGAAAGATGGAACCATGTGCCTATGCATCGATTATCGGGAGCTGAACAAAGTCACCATAAAAAACAGGTATCCATTACCCCGCATCGACGACTTATTCGACCAACTGCAAGGAGCTCGAGGATTTTCAAAGATTGATCTACGTTCCGGATATCACCAACTAAAAGTCAAGCCAGAAGATGTTGAGAAGACTGCGTTCCGCACTCGTTATGGTCATTACGAGTTCCTAGTTATGCCCTTTGGAGTAACCAATGCCCTAGCAGCTTTCATGGATTTGATGAACCGAATTTTCGCCAAGTTTCTCGACGATTTCGTGATCGTATTCATCGATGACATTCTCATCTACTCAAAAGACGAAAAGCAACATGCGGAGCACCTGTATATCGTTCTACAAACCCTGAAGGAAAAGCAACTGTATGCAAAGTTTAGCAAGTGCGAATTTTGGCTGAAAAGCATTCACTTCCATGGGCACATCATCAACAAAGATGGCATTTCAGTGGACCCACAGAAGATAGAAGCAATCTCAAGCTGGCCTGCACCAACCTTAGTCACCGAAGTTCGAAGTTTCTTAGGACTCGCTGGATACTATCGCCGATTCATTCAAGACTTCTCGAAGATTGCCACACCAATGACTCAGCTCACCTGTAAGAAAGAACCATTCGCATGGACGGGGGAAAGAGAAGGATGCTTCCAGGAATTAAAGAAAAGACTCACCACGGCACCCGTGCTTACATTACCTAGCGGAGAGGAAGGATTTGCTGTCTACAGCGATGCTTCACACAAGGGATTAGGATGCGTCCTTATGCAGCATGGAAATGTTATTGCTTATGCCTCACGACAGCTGAAGCCTCACGAAAAGAACTACCCCACGCATGATCTGGATCTTGCAGCAGTGATCTTTGCACTCAAGATATGGCGCCACTACCTTTACGGAGTTACTTGCGACGTCCTCACCGACCACAAGATCCTGAAGTATGTTTTCACCCAGAAGGAGATGAACCTCAGACAACGGAGATGGCTGGAGCTTATGAAAGATTTCGACCTCAACATCCAATACCACCCAGGAAAAGCCAACGTTGTAGCCGATGCCCTCAGCAGAAAGGAAGACCATCCATATTCAGCACATCTCGCAGCAATCATTGCCGAGCCTTCCACCATAGAAGAAATCAAGACCCTCCAAGCAAACGACCCGAAGTTGCAGAAAATTCAAGAAAACATCAAAGACCAACCGGAAAGCAAATTCGCCATGCAAGAAGGCCTTCTCAAATTCCGAAACCGAATATGCGTACCCATTTTAGAAGAATTCAAGAGGAAGATTATGAACGAAGGGCACAAGTCAAAGTTTACAATTCACCCCGGATGAGCAAAGATGTACCAAGACCTCAAGAAATCATACTGGTGGATGGGAATGAAGCAGGATATAGCCAACTACATCAATCGATGCCTCGAATGTCAGTAGGTCAAAGCGCTACGCCAGAAGCCAGCAGGACTACTTCAACCTCTGCCAATCTCTAAATAGAAATGGGAAGACATCACAATGGACTACGTCGTAGGATTTCCTCGAACTGTCAAAGGCAACAACGCGATATGGGTAATAGTCGATCGCCTGACCAAGTCAGCCCACTTTATTTCGATCAAGAACACGTATTCAATGGATCAAATGGCAACAACTTATCTCCGAGAGATCATTTGATTACACGGTACGCCTGTTTCAATTACATCTGATAGAGACCCTCGATTCGTATCTAGATTTTGGAAATCCCTACAGAAAGCCATGGGAACAGTATTGAACTTCAGCACCGCCTTCATCCCCAAACCGACGGCCAATCAGAAAGGACGATTCAGACATTGGAAGACCTTCTTCGAGCATGCACTTTGGAATTCCAGGGGAGCTGGGAAAAGCATCTACCATTAGCAGAATTCGCCTACAACAACAGCTACCGGGCAAGTATTCAGATGTCACCATTCGAAGCATTATACGGCAGAAAATGCAGATCGCCAGCATATTGGACGGAAGTTGGAGAAAAAACGCCCGCAGGACCGGAAATTGTACAAGAGACAACCGAGAAGATCAAGCTCATCCAAGACAAGTTGAAGATAGCCCAGGACCGACAGAAGAGCTACGCTGATACACGATGAAGGGAGCTGGAATTCCAGGAAGGAGACAGGGTATTCTTGAAGGTGTCACCCATGAAGGGCGTCATCAGATTCGGAAAGAAAGGGAAGATCAACCCGCGCTACATCGGACCTTTCGAGATCCTTGAGAAGATCGGACCAGTCGCCTACCGATTAGCACTTACCCCAGAACTAGCCAATGTCCACAATGTATTTCACATATCTATGCTTCGAAAGTATATATCCGACCCCTCGCATATTCTAGTTCAACCTACCATCGAAATCGAGAAGAATTTGGCATACGAGGAGAGACTTGTTCGAATCATGGACCGGCAGGAGAAGCAGCTCAGAAACAAAGTCATTCCACTCGTCAAAGTTTGGTGGGAGAACCAATCAGGGAGCGAAGCTACATGGGAGAAAGAGAGCGATATGCGTCTAAAGTACCCACAACTATTCGAATGAGGTAATCTTTACCATTTCCATCTTTACTCAGTCATTTAAGTTTGAGGGACCAAACTTCTTAAGGTGGGGAGGATGTGAGGCCCCGACCCAAATAATTAAAATTTAATAAGTTTATTTCATTTTAGCGGTTTTATTTGAAATTATTTTGAGGCTAAAATAAGAGTAATATAAATAAAATTGAAATTCATAAAGTTAAAGTTAGGCTAAGAGCCCAAATGAATAAGAAAGGAAGAAGCAAAGGTGTTAAAAGGCCCAAAAGAGGCCAGCCCAAGCTGTCCGGAACAGCCAGTCCGAACTTTCAGGCTGGACCAGACCGGGTCGGCCCAGCCGACCAGCCCATCCCGGACCCGCACAGCAACCGGCTGCGCGGCAGCTCTGCCGTACGTCCCATCCGGACTGACACAGCCGCCTGACATGATAAGACAATTCAGTCGCAGGTTGCAGGATGTCAGGTCAGGTGCTCAGGCCTGACCTGGATGGGACAATTCCCTGCCCCGTTCGGCAGAGTTAAGGAAGGGTCAAATAAAGCAATTAATGACCCTTAACTACCCCAGAGCATCCGAATCCCTATATAAGCATCCCAAACCCAAGCATTCAAGTCCCACACCAGACATTCCTCCAAACCATTAATTCTAGAGTGAGAAAGTGTCTCCCGAGCACTTAGCCTTTGGCACCCCAGTTCGGCCAAGCCTTAGACGATCAGTCCTTCTCCAAACAGCCTTTGGTTCACTATTCCTACACTTGTCCGGACCAGCCCTTCCGGACAACCATCAGCTTGCCCAGATCCTTGCCACATCAGGAGCTTTACTCAGGTATACTCTAAGTCCTTCGGTCCATTTATTTCTTCCTTATGTTCTGTTCGGCCAGTCCCTTTAAGGACTTGGCCGAGCTATAATCAGCTCGGCAGAACACCCTTGGCTCTGCCAGAGCTCTTTACCTTAGCGTTCTGTTCGGCACTAAGCCAAACAAGTCCGGTTTCTCTTTGGAACTCTCCGGCTGAACCTTATCTCAGCTCGGCACACTTGCCCGGACCACTGCAGAATCTTGCTTATCCCTTACCATGCACTGCCGACCTCCCATATGCCGGAGCACCTCTTCTCGGCAGCATGGACGGTCCGCAATCTTCAAGCATGACTTCCAAGTGTAAGCTCCAAGAATCAAGAAAAATATTGTGGAAGACAACCCCTTCCACAAGCTAACAATAAGCTCAATGCTCAATATGATCTTACAAGATAGAATGAGAGCTCTCTCTAAAATCTATACAAGTGTAGACAACAATCTATCCACTACAAAAATCTATACAAGGTGAAATATGAGAGATAGAGAGATTTTAAGAGATTTAGAGAGAAAGAGTGAGATATAGATGATGGCAACGCTTTGACATAGTCTCAACAAGTTTCTAGGACCCCAAGGGTCCAATTTATAAGCTTCATTCATAAACTAGCCGTTTATGACCGTTTAGTGGCATTGATGTAATTTTTTGCAACTTAAAAATTGAATTCTGCACAAATTAACAAAGGCCGGTAGGCAACCGGTATGCCAGTTAGTGCAATTTTTGGCCTTTTGATAACGGGGAGGCTACTGCCCAAAATTGAAGAAATCCGGTATGCAGACCGGCATGCCGGCCGGCATACCGGTTTGTATACCGGTTAGGCTTTTTGGTAGAAAATCAACTCCAAATTTGACGAGGCTTGAACCCTTGAGTAGATAATTCAATTCTCTAGATTTTTCATGAAGAAAACAACTTGGAAAAATGTAAAGATTAAAATGACTTTTTAAGAGAATCATTTTCCAAGTATTTTCTAAAAACATTTTAAGTTCAAAAATAGAGAATCAAATATTCTAAGAGCATGCAAGGGTCTAAGGAATATTTAGAAAGATTTTTAAACATTGAAAACAATATTACTTAGCCTCTAATCAAATGTCATTAAGTTCCTTAGTTTAAATAAGTGTTTAAACATTAAAAACAATTCTAGGGAACTTTGAATGACATAAAGATAGTCCTAAGAGAGTTTAAAAGATTTAAATCATAGAGAGCAATCTCTTGGACTTTTAATACATGAA
>NMUG010001372.1:0-18094 GCA_002855965.1 Monotropa hypopitys | reverse complement strand
ATATACATATACGACAGAAGCATAAGGCATAATGATCTGGATATGCTTATACGACAGAAGCATAGTATTGGAAATGAATATGCTTATACGACACAAGCATAATACTATTGTGCATACGCTTATACGACACAAGCGGAAGGCATGAATGTGAAAAGTATGAATGCTCATACGGCAGCGGCAAATTGATGAGAAAAAGGAAAGACAAGCCCATTCAACAAAGACTGAATTATGCAATGATATACTGTAAAACGCAGGTTGGCATAGAATCAAAGCAAAGGAAGAATTGTTATAAAGCTTTGTTATTACTATTGAGCCTTTGAGGCATATTTTACTTGTGAAACTAATCTTGCATGGAATATTGTGAATCCATAAAACTTGTACTGCAGTATGTAGAAATTCACTCTAGCTTTATAGCTTATGCGTTTTCTAAAACCATTTTCAAGTCAGGTTGAAGAATGAAGTGGCAGCTTTTGTTTGAATGATGTTTTGGAGCCTTTTGTTGTACTTTTGTTGTATTGGCTATGTTTTAAGCCAAATGATGTAATCTTGGGAAATAAATGAGAACTTCTATATCACTGCTCTGGTTTTTATTCACACGCTTCCACATATTTATATTGTTAAGAAATTCTTCAACTCTTTTATTTAGGCCTTTAGCGAGCTTGCTCGTTGGCCGGTCATGGACTCATTCCGAGATCGGGATGGGTTGTGACAGAAGTGGTATCAGAGCCAGGTTGATGAATTTCTGAACAAACCAGAGCCAGGAAGCAAGGCACTCACTTAGAAACACAAATATGACACTTAGAGATGAATTATATTGAGGATGCATGCTTATACTATAAGTTTTGTAGCTATGTCTAGCAGCGACTCCGATCTCGATGGCTATTCTAGTGACGATTCCGACCATCATCATTAGGATGGATTAGCAGAATTATTTCCTTTGGAAGGAGAAGAAATGGAGGCAAGACTCATCGAGGATGCTTCACACATGGCTTGTGGCATTGCATCGCAGGTTGCTTATACAAATATGCATCTTACGGAGGCACAGATTTGAGCTATAATCGACTATCGTCTTAGGCTCAGGGAACAGGCTTGCTCTGTGGCAAGAGAGTGGATGCCACAATGGAGTCTCGATGAAATTTACATAGTAGCCATGCATCATCTTGACGGAAACGAGGAGGAAGACGAAGAGTCAGATCTAGAGAAGAATATGCCTGAGGAAGAAGAAGAAGAAATAATAATGGAATAGGAAGAGCTCGAAGACGATTTACCATTAGTGGATGACCTAGTTGACATACCGCTTGTCCCAAATGGAAACCCTGATTTTAAGGATAACCTAGAAATAGCTTATCAGGAATGGATTTATCCTCCTTATGAGTGGTCTAGTGACTCTGATAGCGAGTGACGTGTTATTAGTTGCTATATCCGGAGTATTTTTGTTGTGTACCAGACACAATTATGCATCTATGCTTTCAAATATTATGTCATAAGTATTCCCGACATTTAATTAAAGTATTTCCTATTCAGAATGGTTAATACTCGAGCAACTGGTCAAGAGCGATACGAGATTAACGAATTACGCAATATGGTGCGAACGTTAGCTGGAACTGTCCAAGCTCAACAGGCCACGATTGAGCAAATGCGACGACAACCGGAACCTGTAGTTGAACCACCGGCGATTCCGGAAGATGAAGGAGTTAACGCGGCACAACAGATTCACAATGTAGCAGCTGTGAAGGAGTTTCTTAAACTCAACCCTCCGACTTTTCCTGGAGGAATGGACCCAATTAAAGCGAACGAGTAGATTGCAGAGCTATAGAAGAACTTTCGTCTTCTCCGATGTACAGATCTGCACAAAGTCGAGATTGCGTCGTATCTATTGGTGGGTGAAGCCAATAGATGGTGGAACTTGAAGAGCGTTGCTAAACCCAATATGTCTTGGGAGAGATTTCTAGAGAAGTTTCGCGAGAAATTTATGCCGAGGGCAATGCAGAATGCAAAGAAAATGGAGTTTGAGAACCTGAAGCAGAGGGGAGCAATGACTGTGGCCGATTACGAAGCAGATTTCACCAATCTTGCTGTTTATGCACCATATCTGGTTGCGAATAATGAAATGAATGCTCGGAAATTTGAAGAAGGACTCAAACACGAAATAAAGAAGATTATTCGTCCTTTTCAGCTACCTTCGTATGCTGAGGTCTTGGATAGAGCTATCTTAGTGGAGCAGGATGTCGATGAATCAAGGAGATTTAATGAAAGGAAGAGGAACCAAGGTCAAGGAGGATCAAGCTATTCAAAAAAATCAAACTATGGAAGGAATCAGCAGAGGAACCAGAGAGGAAGGAATAACAATCAACAAAGGCAGAGGCCAAGCTGTCCCAAGTGTGGAAAGAATCATAAAGGAGAATGCTGGGCGAGAGGACCTATAGTATGCTTTGGATGTGGTCAAGTGGGGCACTACAAGAATGCGTGTCCAAATGTACTCACTAGAGCTAACACTGTACCTGTCGGGAACCAGAGGAATGATGCAAATCAAGGCAATCGGAACCAGAGGCAAGGAAGGGCGTTCGCCATTGTCCCAGGTGATCCTAGGAATGACGAAGGGGTTATAGCAGGTAGAATTTCTATCTGTGGACTTCCTACTTATGCGTTATTTGATTCTGGATCGACGCATTATTTTATTTCCGCAATGCATGCCGGAGAAATCGGTAGAATCAGTATCTCAACCTGCGAGTAGGAACGTTGTGTGCACAACAGTTTTGAGAAACTGCGAAGCTATCATTGTGGGAGTGTCTATGATGATGGACTTGATTCCTTTGACCATGACGCATTTTGATGTGATCATTGGTATGGATTGGCTATCCAAGTTTAAAGTAAAAATAGACTGTACTTTGAAATCGATTATCTTTGAAGAGTTCAAAGGTGGGGAGACGAAATTCGAAGGGGAAAAGGTTGTCACACCACCCTGTTTCATTTCTGTAGCAAAAGCTCGTCGATTTTTGCAGAAAGGTTGTCTAGGTTATCTCTGTAGTATTTCTACTACTTTGGAAAAAGATCTCGTAATATCTAATATTCCGATAGTTCGAGATTTCATCGACGTATTTCCTAAGGAATTACCAGGCATACCGATCGATCGAGAGATAGATTTCTCTATTGATATCATACCCGATTCTCGACCGATATCTAAAGCACCTTATCGAATGGCGACAACTGAACTCAAGGAATTGAAGATTCAACTACAAGATCTCGTGGATAAAGATTTTATCAGACCAAGCTCATCGCCATGGGGAGCACCGGTGTTATTTGTCAAGAAGAAGGATGGAACCATGCGTCTATGCATTGACTACAGAGAGCTGAACAAGATTACGATCAAGAACAAATATCTGTTACCGCGTATCGACGACTTATTCGATCAACTACAAGGGGCACAAGTATTTTCGAAGATTGACTTACGCTCGGGATATCATCAACTGAAGGTCAGAGTAGAAGATGTGGAGAAGACCGCTTTTCGTACCAGATATGGCCACTATGTATTTTTGGTTATGCCATTTGGAGTAACCAACGCGCCTGCAGCATTTATGGATCTCATGAATCGAATTTTCACCACTTATCTCGATGAATTTGTGATCGTGTTCATTGACGATATTTTGATCTACTCAAAGGACGAGGAGCAGCACGCAATTCATCTGGCAATGGTTTTACAAATTTTGCAAGAGAAGAAGCTTTATGCGAAATTTAGTAAATGCGAGTTTTGGCTCAAGAGTGTTTATTTTCTTGGACACATCATCGATAAAAGAGGCATTTCAGTGGATCCTCAGAAGATTGCAGCAGTGATCAATTGGTCAGCACCAACTTTAGTATCCGAAGTTCGTAGTTTCCTCGGACTTGCTGGTTATTATCGATGTTTCGTCAAAGACTTTTCAACGGTCGCAGTACCAATGACAGAGCTTATGCGCAAGGGAGAACCTTTCATATGGACTCAAGAGCGAGAAGATTGTTTTTAAGAATTGAAGTAGAGGTTTACAACAGTACCAGTTCTAGCTCTACCCAACGGAGAAGAGAAATTTGCAGTCTACAGCGACGCTTCACATAAGGGACTAGGATGCATTTTGATGCAAGATGGGAAGGTAATTGCTTACGCTTCGCGGCAATTAAAGACTCATGAGAAGAATTATCCTACGCACGACTTGGAACTCGCAGCAGTTATCTTTGCACTCAAGATTTGGCGCCACTACTTGTACGGAGTTACTTGCGATATCTTCACCGACCATAAGAGTTTGAAGTACGTTTTTACTCAGAAGGAGTGATAGACATGCTAAATCACTTGTTTAACATGTCTATTTTGTCTCTTTTGTATATAATTTATGGTCTTTTTAACAAATTGTCCTACATATTTGCGTTTAATAGTATGTTTGGAGATTTTTATTAGTTTACAGGTTTTTAGCACTTTATTCCACTATCTTGAGTCAATTGAGAAATCCGGGAACTTGAGGAGAGCAATATTTGGAAGTCTAAGATGGAAGCCGAGACAGGGGAGAAGAGAAGAAACTCATTTGGAAGTAACAAGTGCAACAATCGTAACCGGTTAGAACAATTAAGGCATAACCGGTTACACTCAGCTAAAGAATCCACCAGAGGAAAGATTGAAGAAACCGAGCATAGCGTAACCGGTTAGAACAATTTAGGCATAACCGGTTACACTTTGCCAAAGAAGATGCCAGAGGAAGAATTCAGAAACTGAGGATAGCATAACCGGTTGAAGACTAGAGCATAACCGATTACGCTCAGCTGAAGAGAACTCAAAGGAAACTCAACCGTAACTGGTTACGGCATTTTGAGCGTAACCGGTTACGCTTATCGCGTACAAAAAAGTCTAAGGCGGTTTATTTAAGCTCAAATTGATGGCTAATGACTTTTTAACCCTTCATTAAGAGTAGTAAATGGGCCAGAACGTGGGGGAAGTATATATATGTGAGGATTAACACTTTGAGAGGACTTTTGGATTATTCTTGTGCTTGGGATTAACCCTAGGGAAGGAGTCTACATTGTTCTTGGAAGACTTTGAAGATTTAAAGCTTTTGGCTCTTGTTCTCTCTTTGAATCTCATTGTTTTGGATTTCTCACTCTTGGTCGCTCTCGTCTGAGTAAGCTGCAACGGTCGTCTTATCGCGAGGCAGTTTTGAGCAATTCGGCACTGGTTTTCATCTCCAACCTGGTAATCAAAGCAAGCAAGGATTAATAGCGAAAATCTCCCTAATGAAAGCTATTGTAGCATAAACAAAAGCAACTTAGCTTGGGGCTGGGGGCTGGAGTCTGCCGTCATCAGAATGTAGGTGGTGGATCGTGCGCTGGGTTACAGATGCTAGAGGATGGGGGTTCAGAGTCTCTTGGAGTTGCAGGTCTTTCCTGAAGCATCCGCAGTGGCTTCTTTGTCTGCATCAGGTGCGCCCTAAGTCTCCAAAGGTGCAGAGTTCAAGATCCCGGCTGCTCTCGTGATGGTGTTCCACGGCTGGGCTTATGCGTGGCTAATTGTTATATATGGGAAGGGTAGGGCAATGAGATCTGAATGCAGTTTGGGTGTGAAGAAGCAAGAATGGCGTCTGGTGCAGTTGAAGGCTGATTAAGAAGTGAGATGACTTGCCGATATTAGCTGGATTCGTTTGGCTTCTGGGAAATCCGGTTCTTTTGGCTGTGATCAAATGTGGCCGTTTGTTCTATAGGGTGGCAGCTATTTCCAATTGGGTGATTGTAATTATGTATCATTTTGTGAATTATTAATAAACATTTTCTGCCTTTCAAAAAAAAAAGAACATATTGAAATCTTGTTTTATTGATTGAAGTTTATATAAAAGTATTTGTTTTTCAAATCTCTCAACTTTTCTTCAATGGAGTGTAAGGATTTTGTTTCAAAACATGTTTTAATATTCTCACCACCATGAGTGGCTAGATCTCCTTGGAACATGGTCTTGTGAATCATTTAAAGGTGTTATTCAATTGAAAATCATCCGGAAATTACTTCGATGTTGCTACTGAAAGTAATTTTCGTGCAAGAGTTTTCACCAATTCATGTTCTTAACGAATATTTTCCGGAATATATCCCGATGTTTCCATTGTGGATATATTCTGAGTTATAAAATTGAGGATTGGATTTAAAAGAATATTTTCCGGGGAATATCTCGATGTTATACTGTAGGTATTCCTTGAGTTATAAAAGTGAAAGGTTTTATCAGAATATCCTCCGAGACTTTACCATAATGTTTTCACTTTGGTAAGTCTCGTGAACTAAATTGAATCTAATTTCCCAAATCCTTTAAGTGTGAAACAATGACCATGTTCCTCTTTAGTTAATTTATTTAACCGCTCCTTTAGTAATTTGGCAATCACTTTAGTTCGGTTTCTAATCACTTGACTTTTAATGATTTTCGATTTCAAATTACAATTTCATTTTATTTTCCCAATAAATACGAAGAATTCAATTAACTGATCCGACTAGTCCCTGAGTTCGACCTTGGGCTTACCACTCTATTAGTTAGAGTAGTTTGTTCTTGTTTTATAAAATTAAATGCACTAGACCGAAGTCCGATAATAATGACACGGATTTTGCATTCAGCAAGGAGCTTAATCTGAGGCAACGCAGATGGCTGGAGATTATGAAGGATTACGACCTCAATATTCAGTATCATCCCGGAAAGGCTAACGTGGTAGCAGACACACTCAGCAGGAAGCCAGAGAATTCCTACCTAATGCATCTTGCGACGATTGTCGTAGAACTATCGATTCTCGAAGAAGTCAAGCAACTACAAATAGAAGATCCCAAACTAAAGAAGATTCAAGAAGGCATCACCGATCAAGGGGAGTTTACTTTTCAAAACGGAATTCTCAAATTCAGAGGGCGATTGTGCGTGCCAGACCAGGAAGAAATCAAGCGAAAGATTATGGATCAAGGCCACAAGACAAAATTTGCAATTCATACAGTACAAGTAAAGATGTACCAAGATTTAAAGCGATCGTATTGGTGGATGGGAATGAAGAAAAACATAGCAGCATACGTCAGCAGATGTCTGGAGTGTCAACAAGTAAAAGCGATGCGGCAAAGACCAGCATGACTACTTCAACCTTTACCTATTTCGAAGTGGAAGTGGGATGATATTACGATGGATTACGTTATCGGATTTCCACGATCAATCAAAGGCAACAATGCGATATGGGTAATAATCGGTCGATTGACTAAGTCAGCACACTTTATTCCAATCAAGAATACGTATTCAATGGACCGGATGGCGTCTACTTATTTGCAAGAAATTATTCGACTTCACGGAACACCTATATCTATTACATCGGATAGAGATCCTCATTTCGTGTCAAGGTTCTGGAAGGCATTACAGAAAGCTTTGGGAACGACGCTCAATTTTAGCACAACTTTTCATCCGCAGACGGACGGACAGTCGGAAAGAACGATTCAGACGCTAGAAGATCTTCTACGATCATGTACATTAGAATTTCAAGGAAGCTGGGAGGAGAATCTTCCATAAGCAGAATTTACCTACAACAACAGTTATCAGGCAAGCATTGGGATGGCACCTTTCGAATCTCTATATGGGAGGAAATGGAGATCACCATCATGTTGGACGGAGGCTGGAGAAAAAGAACTTATTGGACCATAAGTAATTCAAGAAACGACAGAGAAGATTAAGTTGATTCAAGATCGATTGAAGATAGCTCAAGATCGTTAGAAGAGTTATGCAGATTTACGACGGAGAGAAATCGAATTCCAAGAAAGGGAGAAGGTATTTCTGAAAGTATCACCAATGAAAGGCGTCATCAGATTTGGAAGAAGAGGAAAGCTTAATCCACGTTATATTGGGCCTTTCGAAATTCTCGAAAGAATTGGGCCAGTAGCTTATCGATTAGCATTAACACCAGAATTAGCCAATGTTCATGATGTATTTCATGTATCGATGCTTTGGCAATATATTTCAGACCCATCACATGTTTTGATTCAACCATCGATTGAGATCGAGAAGAATCTATCTTATGAGGAGCGACCAGTCAAAATCTTGGACCGTCAGGAGAAGCAGCTGAGGAACAAAGTGATTCCGTTAATTAAAGCTTGATGGGACAACCAGTCTGGCAATGAAGCTACCTGGGAGAAGGAAAGCAATATGCGTGAGAAATACCCACAATTATTCGTATGAGGTATAAAGTTTACTGATTTCAAATGCATTCATAAGTTATCTATCTTTTTAAAGTTTGAGGACAAACTTCTTTAAAGTTGGGGAGGATGTGCGACCCCGATCCTAGGAAAGTAATAAATAAGAGTATTTTAAATATGCGAAAATGATTTTAGGAATTCTAAGAGAGTTATTCGGATTTTATTAGAAACAAATATTGATTTTTGAGGCTTACTATGATTTTTGAGGTTATAATAATAAGAGAGAAAGGTTAACCAGGGGCCTAAGTGAAGGAGAATAAAATTTAAGAGCAAAATTGAAGCTTGCCGAACAGTTAGGGGTCCAGCTGAGCTGTTGCCGAGCTCAGTAGGGATCCAACCTAGGAGTCGGGCCACGTGGAGGCTCGGCCAGCTCAGAAGATTGCTTGGCAGTCCGGCCAGGTCAGCTTGGACGTGGCTGTGCGGCCATGTGGGTAAGTCCATCTGGATAGCACTCTGTCAGAAGACAAGAGTCCTGGAGTGGACTGACGTCATTCTGCACTTCGGCAGATAAGACAAAAGTATGCGGCTGGTGGGCTGAGGTCAGCAGGCTAGAAACCTAGACTAGGTGGCCGATGGGGCCCACTCTCGGTGAGTGGCGCCGTTCAGATGTCTGCCACCCTTTGGAATTATATTCCATTCTCAAATCCTATAAATACCGAACCATTTCACTTCGTTTTGGTTACAATTTCAGCTTGAAAACCTCCAGACTTTCTGTTTCTCTCTCTAGAAAGATTGGTCGAAGCATAGTTGTTCGGCTGAGCTCTGAACCCTTATTTCAGGAGCTCGGCAGCAAAGGCCTTGTACTCAGATTGTTCGGCAAACCATATGTCGTACATCTTCACCTTAAATTGTTGTTCGGCAAGTCTTGTTCATACAACCAATCTCTTCAAAATCATTATCTGAGCTCCGGTCAGATTTAATCCACCTCGACAAATCATACTCAGACTTCAGAGGATCAGTTTTTCCTTCGGCTAATCAAGCTTCGGTCAAAGGTATAAAACTTATCACTTATCATTTTATGTTCGGCAAAAGCCCTAGGAATCTAATTATTGTTCGGCAGACTTAAATTCAAGTCTAGCCTTCGTATAATCAGTTCGGCAGACTTATTCGGAGTCTTCCCGTACACTATTGTTGTCACTCACATCCACAGCAGTTTTGCTCAGCAGAGTTGTGCTCGGCCAAGCCATTCAAATGTTGTTTCTGCTCGGCAAGCTGGCATTCAGCTAAGCTCATGACCAGGTCATTGTTCGGCCATATCACTTATTGGTCTGGCCATACTCCCTTTACACATGATGATTGATTGACCATCATTCTGACCAAAGCAAGTTGTGCTTGGCAGAAGCGGACCATTCTTTGTTATTTCTAAGCTCGGCAACAACTTCAGTTGTTCGGGTAATCTTTCCAAGACCCTTAGAATAATCATTCGGTCATTTTCGACGTATTACCTGACTGAAATTATAACTTGAAATCTGTGTTTTTAATCTTGATCAAAATGGTGTCCGAACTATAGTATGGAAGCTCGGCAATGAAACCAACCGGCTGTAATTCAGTTCGGCAGTTGCCCAGCCAACCTAGTATTAGAAGGTCCGTTCAATCTAAGAAGGTTGACACCCCTAGAAAGGCTTGCAACTCCTTGGAAGAGTTAACCAAGGTTTTTGTTTAATCTGCCTGATCTGTGGCAGCTCGGCAACTGAACCTTCGGCTAAATTATACTTTAGACAGTCATTCTTTTGATAGATCAGTAGTGTTCGGCATGTAACCCTTCAGCCAAATTTAGCTTAGTCTCTGCCAAAGCTAGGTAGCTCGGCAGAAGTCCTTCGGTCAGACTGAGCTCCGAACTTAAGTCTCTGGCAGACTTGAGCCTTCGGCCAACTCAGCTCGACAATAAATGTTTAGGACAGAATTCTTTACTAGAAATGCTAAAGATGTAAATTTTATCCAGATTTGGGCTAGTTGAAGAAGAGGAAGACATAGAAGCCTAAGAATCCTATTCAGGTGAATCTCTATATACTGCTCTACTCGTACTTTCAGTGCATCTCCTTTGAAATTATATTTCTGGTTATTAAACCCGAAATGATATGTTATTTCCAAAAGAAGATTTTGAAAGAATGGATCATGTACAAATTCTTTTACCATGGATGAACAAATTAGAAAACTGTTTTATGAAATTCCATACGACAAGGATTTACAATGAATTAAAGAGAAAAAGAAATTGAAATGGAGATGAAACGAAAATAAGGTGTACATACGATGACAGCACGAATATGAGCTTGTTATTGATATGCTTATACGACAGAAGCATAAGGCATAATGATCTGGATATGCTTATACGACAGAAGCATAGTATTGGAAATGAATATGCTTATACGATACAAGCATAATACTATTGTGCATACGCTTATACGACACAAGCGGAAGACATGAATGTGAAAAGTATGAATGCTCATACGGCAGGGGAAAATTAATGAGAAAAAGGAAAGACAAGCCCATTCAACAAAGACTGAATTATGAAATGAGATACTGTGAAATGCAGGTTGGCATAGAATCAAAGCAAAGGAAGAATTGTTATAAAGCTAAGTTATTACTATTGAGCCTTTGAACCATATTTTACTTGTGAAACTAATCTTGCATGGAATATTGTGAATCCATGAAACTTGTACTGCAGTATGTATAAATTCACTCTAGCTTTATAGCTTATGCGTTTTCTAAAACCATTTTTAGGTCAGGTTGAAGAATGAAGTGGCAGCTTTTGTTTGAATGATGTTTTGGAGCCTTTTGTTGTACTTTTGTTGTAATGGCTATGTTTTAAGCCAAATGATGTAATCCTGGGAAATAAATGAGAACATCTGTATCACTGCTATGGTTTTTGTTCACACGCTTCCGCATATTTATATTGTTAAGAAATTTTTCAACTCTTTTATTTAGGCCTTTAGCGAGCTTGCTCGTTGGCCAGTCATGGACTCAATCTGAAATCGGGATGGGTTGTGACAGTGTATGCTGTTGTGCTGTGAGTGCTGCGCAAGTACGCCCATTCTTCGGGTATGCTTGCAATGGTTTTCTTTAATATAAATTCAATTATTCCTTTCAAAAAAACAAAGGCAATGATCTGTTACTACTATGTGACCCCACCAAACAAACATATGAGGATATGTTAACAAAAGCCACTAGAACAAGTGCTTAAAGAACATGCATATGAGTTTTCATTTCTTTCCGAGGTATAAGCATGAGTTTAACATTCTCTTCTTCTTGGTTTTATACAAAGGATACTCCTTGGAATCCCATGACAAGTCCATTCCAAGTTATCCTAGTTATATCACGTGTCACGAATATTGTTGTTTAACTTGATAGGGTTGAATTGGTATAGGTGTTGGCTGACACGCTATCCATTCATATCCATCATTCCCGAAGTAAGGTTGGAAGGGCTACGCTACCCCCATTGTGCACAATGTCGCGGATGGAGCGACCATCCGACATTCCGAATATACACGCGAATGTCTAAAAATTAAAATTCCTTTATCATAGTAACCAACAAGAACAACCCTTCCGACTATACAAACGAAGGTGTTCAACTGCCATTCCAAGTCACGCAAATGGGTTCAAGCATGGTTCAATTCATGGGTCATCATTTATATTCCTTTATATTCACAATTTGCAATGTGACAATGGACCCCACATAACCCATGACTAACACACATGAATCACACACCACGTGCATCAATACACACTAAGAATGCCCGATTGCATGAATGACTATATCATTGATACAATTAATTCCATGCAAGACTTGACGATACAACAATTTCTCCAACATGCAATTCCATAATTTTCCACATATGACCAATATGTCCAATACATCAATTCTACATAAATTATGTTCAATTGCATGAATACGCGTCCAATTCTATCAAGGGACCACTAATTTACCAAAAGCCCCAATTTATGAAAGTTAGGATTTTTTCCAAAATTGGGGATTTTCACCCAAATCACTCAACCATGAAATTGAATACTAGGAAATGCAATTAAACACTAGTAATACATAAACCCTCAACCAATTTCATGATTTAAAACCAAACACTAGGTCAATTTCGTGATTGTACATCTAGACATGAAATTGAATAAAATTAAAGCTCGCACAAGGGATTAGGGAGAGGTACAACCAAGAACAAGCTAGAAAATAGATAAGTCCTACCTCAAGGAGCTTTCCAACAAAATCCTAGAAATCCGAAACTCGAAGTATGGACGAACTATGGTGCTTTCCGGATAGCTTGAGACGAGTAGAACGATGTTTGTTCTTAGGATTTCTTTAAAATCCTCTTTGAAGGTCCTTGAAAATTAGAGAGAAGGGAGAGAATGTATAATGGAGGTAGAGAGCAATGGGGGCTAGGGTTCAGAAAATATGAAGGAGATGACATATTTTCGGACCCACTTTGGTATATATACTTCTTCACTTGAATTTCCAAAAATACCCTTAATGAGAACAATTCTGCGCGATTTTTGGCCTTCGCGACCGGTCGACCAAATTCCGTGTACCGGTCGCGGCTTACCTAAACGTTTCTCTGGAATTCGGCGACCGGTCGACCGAATCACGTGTACCGGGCGCGGCCCTTTGAAGTGCCCACTGAACCTACCCGACCGGTCGACCTATTTACGTGTATCGGTCGGCGCCCATTTAACGACTCACTGGATGATCCCGACCGGTCGACCAATTTATGTGTACCGGTCAGCCTTAAGAAAAATTAAAAGAAAACTTTGAACGTCGATAACTTTTCGTCCGACCTACGATCGAGGCGATTTAAGTCTCGTTGGATTCGTAGTCGCATTCTCTATTGTAATCTAGGGTCAACCACCTTAAAATCACACTAAGATTTTAAGATAAAATAAATTAAGATTCCAATCTAATTTAGAATATGATTTAAATTCCGGAAATACTTTATAAAATACGGGTCGTTACAGGTTCATTTGGTTACAGTATTATAGCCAAATCATGGAGTCGAGAAAGAGACGTGGGAGAGCGAGGATGCTATGCGGGAAAAACATCCACCCTTGTTATCAGGTAATCCTTTTTGCTTACTTTAAATTTCGGGGGAGAAATCTTCTAGGGGGGAGTTGTAATACCTATCTTGTCTAATTATAAATTTTAAATATTTTCAATAATTATCAAAGGCGAGATTAAAGAATATAATATTTCATTTGAAATTTTAGAGTGAAAGGAATTTATGAAGGAGGATTTAATGGTCAAAAATGAGATTAAGTATTATAAGTAATAAATAATTGGGAATAATGGCACATAAGGGTAATTATGTGGTGTAGTAGAAGGGCAAGGATGTAAAAGAAGCTAAAAATCTATATTAGAGTTGTCATTAAGCTAATCCTTATATTTATGCCTAAGTGTTTTGCTCTAGAGAGGTTAGAGAGAGGGGTGGCTAGGAGAGAAATCAAATTTGAAGGCTTGGGAGCAAGGATTTGAAGTCAACCTCTTCACGGATCTTGTTCATAACATAAGTATCTACAAACTCATGTAGTTCACACCACAGTTAATCTCAAAACTTGGAGGTTTAGTGTCTAATCTCGTCTTTGGTAAAATCCTAGATCTAGATCTTCAAAACATGATTTTTTAATGAATCAAGGGGTTGTAGGGGTCTACATTTGAGTATAGTTAGTATTGGAATGTTTAGAACACTTTGGGTACCTTTGATTTTTGGTTTTGAGTCTAATAGATCGAAGTTAGGAAGGTTGGGGATTGTGGTTCGTCAATAAAAATTTTTCTGAAAATCTCATTCTTCTCAGTGTCGACCGGTCCACGTGTATGTGGTCGACCGGTCGTGATTATGCAGTAGGCTTTTTATGCCTGTCGCAACCGGTCCCTTGAGCCGTGGTCGACCGGTCGTGAAATTTCAGTAAGGTCAATTTTGTGGTCTCGACCGATCGCATATAACGCTGCTGACCGGTCATCGTTCGTAATTTTCTGACAATTTTGGTAACCTCTTGGGATGTGTTGGAAAATATTAAGGGTTAATTAAAAGACTTTTTAAGCTGTTTAAAAAGGGTTCTCTATTCAGTTGATATAATTTCGTGATTCATTTCTTCTTGTCAAATTAATTATTCTATGGACTGAAGTTTTTAGTTTGATTGACAGGGACACACGAGGAGGGTGTTGATACCCAAAGTTTGGCTTAGCCCCCACAAGTTCAGAAATCAGCGAAATGGTCATCACAGAGATCAAAACACACATCCGGAATGTTCGGACTTCTCGCGAACAGCACCGACGTCAGCCAAAAATTTTAAAACGAAGAACAAACAACGGTAAAGTGTTGATTAACATTTACCCATCTCAAAAATCCAATCCGACGCGTCAGTTGAGACAAATGTTCAACGGACGGTACAAAAATCGCATCTGAATAGGCAGAATAGTACGGAATGAGAAGAATCGAGCACAAACAACTAGAATTTTCCTTCTGAATGGAATATCGAAGGTAAATATATTCCTGAGAAGCTGGTATAAAGACTGAATCCATCCGACCCAGAACTGGAATTCCGTTGAGGATAAACGACAATTCATTCAGATTTCCCTATAGCGGTCAGCCGGCCTCAGAAATCAACGAACGTATTTTGCACGGACCTCATCTTCAAAGTCTGACATTCCCTGCGGAACAGATTTTTCAGAAGCTGAGCAGCCCAAAAGGTGCACCAACCGCTTCTCACTTTATTCAAAGCATCAGAGCCATATTTCCGGGTTTTCCCAGGAAACGTCTGGATCAAGCCCGAGATATTTGCTAAATTCACGATCCAACTCAGTGATCAAGAATATTAAATTTAAAATGTCAAAGTCAGAGTTCGACGAGGGGCCGACCAAGCGCAAATAGAAGCTTCGGACCAAGATCAGAACTCCGGGATACTTTATCAATTTTAAAGATATTTTCTTTTATTTTTCAATTAATTTTCCGAAGGGATAGGCTCAAAACCACTTTTGGAAGCTTCCAAAATATCTCCTCCAGCACATGGCTCGCGAGCCATGTAATTGGCCACATTTCCTCAATGTCGCAACTATAGTTGCGACATCTATTAATATATATAGCCGACCACCATAACAACAATCCAGACCTCAAGCATCCCAATTGCTCTCAAAACACTCTCAAACACCAAAGCCTCCGGGCATTTCTCTTTATTAGTTTCCCGAAAACTACTCAAAATCCGATCGAACCTCTGAAAAACCCGAAACCCGCCAAGAACAAGCCTCATTCTTGAAGTATACCTTTACGAGCCCATTTTCCTTCGGTAAATTAATTTTGTCTCTTCTATTCTTGGGAGAGTCTTGATAGTCTTCTAATTCATAGTTCGGTATTTGTCAGTCGGTCGCGTCCGATACTATACCCTACTATGTTTTAAATAAGCTATCTACAGAAGTCATCTCCCCGAATTTGTACAGATACAAATATACGAATTTGCCCCAACTTTTTAATACTCGTCTTTTATGCTTTCGAACAAATATCTGTCTAAATCATTTGTTACTTTATGTCTTTCTTCTCGTTAGAATTCGACACATGCTTGGCTCTGCCGGCTCCGCTGTCGCATCCGAGAAGAACATAAAAACAACTTCGCCCCAAGAATACAATTACTGCTTACATTATCATATCTATAGCCCAACCTTATCGATACGCTATATACTTGCCGTCTAGCTCGGAATATATCCAGCTCGGTTTATATTAATATGTATTGTTGTCTAGCTTGGACTATATCCAGCTCGGTTTATATATATGATATATTATACTCCTATCCATACATACATATACTTATATATATTATCATATATATAAAGTCTCTCTCTCTTCTGCGATTAACTTTCGCTTTCCTCAAAATATTTTCAAACAAAATAAAAATCATGTATCCGTACTCTGAAGTAAATGCTTGCAGTAGCTGTCAAAATCGGATAAAAAAAATGCCTTGTGACTCGGGTCATTCCGGAGCACTCGATATTTTTGAAGGATTTTTTTCACACTTAAAGAAAATAAATTCCCTCCCCTATTTCTCAAAACCCAGTCGAGGCTCTGTCCGATTGGTAAAAATAAAGATAATTCTTCCAAAGCCGGGTCAAAATCCTATCCGGTAACATTTTCAAAAAAACATTTTCACAGTCGAGGTTCTGTCCGACTGAAAAATACAAAAACACTTTGTAAACAAAACCAAGTTCCTCGATCCATACTCTGAAGTGAAAGCTTGTAGTAGCTGTCAGACTCGGATCAATAGAATGCCTTGTGACTCGGGACATGCCGATTCACTCGATTTTCTTTGGAACTTTCGAACCAAAAATATCCATTCTTTCCAAAATACGGTCAAAGTCCTGTCCGACCTATTTCAAAATATTCCATTCCAAAACTCAGTCGAAATTCTGTCCGACTGACAAAAATAAAATTGTTTTCTCAAACGCAGTCAGAATTCTGTCCGATCGTAGAAAAGAATTTTTCAAGGGTTTAGCCGAAGTTCTGTCTGGCTAAAATCAAAATCATTTTCAAAGTATAGTCGAAGTTCTGTCCGACTGCCTAAAATAAAATCACTCTTTGCAGTTGGAATTCAGTCCAACTCCAAAAAATACTTTTCAAAACATAGCCGAAGTTCTATCCGGCTTAAAATAAAATTTTGCTTTCAAAAACACAGTCGAAGTTCTATCCGACTATCGTAAATAAAATTAAACTAACAAAACAAAGCCATTTTCAAGCGCAGTCGGAATTCTGTTCGAATGTAAAAAATAACTTTTCGCTGAAGTTCTGTCCGGCTCAAAAACAATCTTCCTTATCAAAACCGGGCCAAAAACTGCCCGTAATTCTTTCTAAATCAAAACTGGTCCGAAATCTGCCCGTCAATAACTATATCCAGGAGTCTTTCAATTTAATTCATTTCATACATAATCAGTAATAATATTTCATTTCTCTTAGCCGAGGAAATAATCGATTTCGAGTCAAGAAGAGATTTACTTTTGAAAGAAAAGTACCGAAAAGGCGAGTAGGGTGCCTAACACCTTCCCCATTCGTAATTAAACTCCTGAACTCGAATTTCTGGTTTTGCAGACACCTTTTCCAAATAAAAAGACATTTTATTCAAACAAAATGACATCTTTTTCAACATAAAAATACCGATGACTTGACACACCACTACTCAATGCCGAGTGGCGACTCCGAAAATTTGAAACTGGCATACTCAGGCCATCATCTGTTTTAAAACAAACCCTCGTATTTGTAAACAAATCCCAACAGCGTGGATTCTTCTGTCCCGGAAAACGGCTCCTCACCGACGGGAGACGAGGGAAGGACGAAAAAATTTCTCGGCGCGACAGAAGGCATTAAGGCCTCACTCAAGGGCAAAGAGAAGGTTTGAAATAGCGGTGCTGGTGAGTATAAGGTTATGATATTTTTAATTGTACATTCGCAAGGTTATTTTTGTTAAATGTTATTATTGCATGAGAAGATAACTGTTAATTATTGTTGGTTGGATACATGATTGCATGATGAGAAATGATATGCATAGATACGAATGAATGAGTTGAGATGGAAAGTATAATATGCATGTATATATATTATGCATGCCTGCGTGGGACGTGTGGCGTTATTGGCAACTTGAGTAAGTCCAACTGTTGGCAACTAGCGTAAGACCAACGGGTGCCTGGGACGTACCCCAAATTGTGCGCGGGGCGTACGAACTACTACCTATAGTAGTAGCTATTTTCAGGGCATGGGATGCTCAAACCTTTTGAAAAATGGCTTTGACCAAAATATATAAAGTATCATGCATGAGATGCGTTTTGGAATGAAAGTCATTGATGCTCATATTCATGAATTTTGTCACTGATATTACGTGAGTTTTGGAAGTTAAAAATATTATATTCACACTCTG